>JAJJLH010000165.1:0-63800 GCA_023806865.1 Isotricha sp. YL-2021a
CCCAATCCCCAATCCCCAATCCCCAATAAATAAATAGTCTATATTAAAAAAATAAAAATAGTTTTTAAAAGAATTATAATTTAAATTAGAATTAAACTTATTATATTTATAATATTATTAATTAAAATAAGATATTAAATTCTTTAAATTACAAATGATTCATTGTTTAAAATATCAAAAAAAAATCTTTATTTATCAATTTTTAAAATTTAAAAAAAAATTAAATATTATCATTATATTGATTATTAATATCTGGTTTTTCTTTTTTCTCTTCAGGAGTAGCTGTATCATCATTTTTAATATTATTATTTTTATTATTATTATCTTTTTCATTTTTATTTCTATTATTTCTTTCAGAATTAGTATTTAAATAATTTTCATCATAATATAGATAATAATAATACCCAGTAGCAGCAATAATTAAAAGAAATAAAATACCAAAAGGAAGAGACGTAGCCATTAATGTTGCAGTTTTTTTTGCTTTTTTGAAAATATCATTTAATTCAATTAAAGTTTTATTTCCAGTATCAATTCCACTAATATTATAATAATAATCATATTTATATTTAGCATCATAAAAATGTCTATAAAATACACTTCCCAAAAGCCAAATATAAGCAAATTGAAAGATAAAAGCAATTAAAACAAAAATAAATCCAGCATAAATTATATAAAGTAACATTTCTTTTTGTATTCTTCCAATTTGAAATAAAATTAATAATGCACAACATGCTAAAGATAATAATAAATCAATAATAAATGCTGAAGTTTCAAATCCTTTTAAATTTGATAATTTTCTCTTATCTCTTTTCCATACTTTTTCTATATCTTTTTCTTTATATAATGTTTGGTTTTTTAAATATGATTGATAACTTTTATATCCTCTTGTCCTTACTGGTCCACATATTAAGACTATTAAACTATATATAGCTATTACTCCAGTACATCCCATGAGAATTATTTGTTTATCTAATGACATATTTTTTTTTAAATTTTTTTTATATTTTTATAAGCTATTTTTAAAAATTAAATTTCGGATTTTTATTGTATGAAAAATAAATTTGATTTTATTTGTTTTTTAATCAATTAAAATTAAATATTTATTTATAAAATTTTAATATAAATTTATATGTCTATTTATTGTTTTTATTTTGTTTTTATTTACTTTATTATTTTTCAAAATAGAATAAATTGCAATGAGGGATATAAATATATAAATATATCATCTTTTGAAGAATTTATATTAAATTTACAAAATCGAAATTATATAATTCTAAGATTTTATAACACAAAATTAGGAGATATTGTTTGTCAATTCACTCAACCATTAAAAAATGCTACAATATTAATTTATAATGATTTAAAAAAAATAAAGCAAAATGAATTTGGGAATTTTATTAATTATGAAAGTTATTATAATGAAGGAGAAAGTATTATAATTAATAAAAATGATGCACAATTAAATAAAAAAAATCATTATTTTCTAGTTTTTCATTCAAATCAAACAGAATTGTATAATAAAATAATAATATTTAATGAACATGATATTAAACAAATGTCCATTAAAGAAAATTTTCTTATAAAACAAGTTTTTAGTAATAAAAAATTTCAAATATCATATTCATTAAGTAATTTGGATATTCACATTCTTGTATTTGATTTTCAACAACATATTAATGAAGGAATTTCAATTACAATTCAAAATGAAAATTTAGAAAAAATTATAGAATTTAATAAAATAGAAAAGGATTTTATATATAAATGTTGTAATTCAAAAGAAACAAATAATACATTATATTATATAATAATTGAAACTGAAGAATCTTATTCAAAAATTAATTTAAATTTTTTAATAGAAATAGAAAAAGAAGAATTATTTTCTGGACAGAATAGTATAAAAACATTAATAAACAATTATTCATTTTTATATTATGTAAATTTATTAAATTATAATCTAAATGAAGAATATACGATAGAAATTGAATTTAAAAAAGAAATTTTATCCAAAGATTTTGAAATAAACAATCAATTATTAAATGATTATAATACAACTATACAACCAACAGAAAGAATTTTTAATTATTCAATTAGAGAAATTAAAGGATTGGAATATTATTACTTTTTAATCCCTTTTAAAAAACTGAACAAAGATAATAAATTATTCTTATTAAATATCAAATATAATGGAGATAAAAGACCTATAGCAGATTTATATCTTTCTAAAAAAATGTTAGAATATAATATTACTGAAAAAGACATTTCAGATTCTTCAATTTATGAATTAAAGGTTCCTATAAATCAAACATATAGAAATTATATAAAATTAAGATTTATTAATGGTTTCCCGAACAATAAAAATGTTTTAATTTATATTAGTGAAAAAAATTCTTTAATTTTATATCAAGGGAATTTACTACTAAATGGAACAAATAACATAAATGAAAATTATAATTATCAACAACTTTTTATAATTACTAAAGATAATATAAATAAAATAACGTTTGAAAATACAATTACAATTGGATTAAAAGGAAATTCAGTTTCAGTTTTAATTCAAATAAAAACTGATTCAAATAAAATAATTTTTAATAATGACTTTAGATCATATAATAAAACATTCCTTTTTGATTTAATAAATTGTAAAGAACCATTATATTTTGTTGAATCTTATGATAATGATAATATTGATTTTAATTATTCAATATTTGAAAGTTTATATGGAAATTATAATATTTCATATTTATCTCCAATTGAAAATATTAACTTTATAACAAGTGAAAAAAAATTATTAGATCAAAATATATTTTTAAATAATTTATCTTCAATTATTTATTCAATTCAATGTCAGACTCCAACATCTTTAAGATTAAGATTTATAAAAGAGATTAATGAAGGAAAGGAAATTTTGGAAAGAGAAGAAATAATAGGAATATTAAAAAATAATACAGTTAATTATTCAATTACTAATAAAAGTAAATCGGTTTTAATATTGGAAGCTAATAATGATATTATATTGAAATATGCAAAAGTCAATAAAACAATTAATAAGAGTGAACCTTTTTTTTTGGAAACCAGTGATATAGAGAAATTTTCTATTGAAAAAGATAATAATAAAGATTGTTTAATTAAATTATTTTTAAGTTCTTATTCTCTTTATACAAAAATAATTGATGGTAATTCTGAAATTGAATATTCAAAAAATAATATTTTATTTAAGTTCAGAAAAGATATTTTTTATGATTATGTTTCATTTGAAATAATTTCAAAAAGAAATGTAAAAAAAATTAATCTATTTTATGATTTAATAAAAATGGGAAATTATAATGGAAGATTTTATTTACCAAATCCAACAAAGTATTATTCTTTTGAAAATAATTATACAATGAATATTACTAATCCTTATCATCAAAATAATAGTAAAATTAAAAGTAGTGAATATGTATTTTTGATTTTTAATTTCACAAATAAAAAAGAAGATTATAATATTTATATTAATATAAGATATTTAAATTATAAAAAATTAAAAAATATATATAGTGATAATAATTATACTTTTGTTGAAATAAATAATGTATATAGAATATGTACTGATAATGAGGAAGAAAAAAACAATAATTTTGTAATAAATGTAAATAAATGTAATAATTTTCTAAAATATAATTTAATTCATTATATTTTTGATGAAAATAACATAATAGAAGAACAAAAAATAGAAAAAAATGGAATATATAAATTTAAAGAAAAAATATATAATAATACAAAATTAGAATTAAAATCTTTAGAATCAACACAAAATAACTCTAATGATAAAATATTATTAAATTATTTTTTTATCAGTGAAAAAGATTTTAATAAATATTCATATAAAAATGAATTTAAAATTGAATTAAAAGATGATGGAAGATTGGTAACAATTACATGGTCTCAATATTTATTTAATGATAAAGATGAGGCAATATCCACAAAATATAAATTATATATTTTATATCAAAATAGTTCAATTAATGGAATATGTGATTTAATAAAAGAAAATGAAAATTATACTTTTACAAATGAAACATCATATAAATTATTTCTCTCTGAAGGTGATTATAAAATAAATATAATTGCTTATTCTCTTGATACAAAATTTCCTGTTTTTTCAATTTATAATGAATTAATTATTAATATTCCTCAAAGAAGTAGTTCAATTTTTGTTGTTATTGGGTTTATTATTATTATTGTTTTTGGAAGTTCATTAGTTTTTATTTTTATTTATTATGGTAGAAATAAAAAGAAAAAAAAAGGAAATTATAAAGTTTCTGGAATAATAATTAATAATTCATCTAAAGAAGAATTAATTTCAGTTGATGATTAGTTATTGATGAAAAATTAAAATAAAATTAATATTTATCTTTTTATTAATCATAATTTAAAATATATAAAACAAATAATTTATATATTTCTTTTTTTTAATTTAATTAATAGAATTATATTATTAAAAAAATATTTAATAATAAATAAATTATTATATAATATTTATTAATTAAAAATCATATAGACAATTAATAATATTAAATCAATATATATTCCTAAAATGGAATAATTTAAAATAATTTATGATTATCAATGATTATTATTTTTTACCATCAAATTTTCAAAAAGAATTTTAATAATATTCTTTTTATTCTCTTTTACATTTTTTTCATTAATATTTTTATTAATGATATAAATATCACTATAAATAAAATTAAAAATTTTAACTACATTAAAAATTTTAAAAACACTTTTCGCTGCATTATTCATTGTAACAGGATCTAAAATAGTTGGAATTGTATCTAAATTATAACAAATTCTAAAAGGATTATTTAAATTTGCATTAATTAAAGTTTGATTAAAGTCAATAACCATTATATAATAAAATAAAAAATCAATTAATAATTCTCCAGGAGAATCAATTTTATTATTTATTATAACATTCCATTTTGTAAATGAATATACTAAAAGAAATAAAACATAAGAACTCATTCCTCCTTTATAAGTTTGATTCATGTTTTTTTCATATAAACATCTTTTTAAAATTTTTATAACATATATCATTGAAGGATAGTTTAAAAGTGAATTTTGAATAAAAATAATTTGATTATAATTTATTGAATTTATTGTAATATCAATTCTTATTTTATTTATTTCAATTTTATCAAATATATAATTTATATAATATTCATTTGAATGAATTTTTCCATATATTGAATTTATTTCTTTATTTTTTAAATTAAATGGATTTATTATTAATTTTAATACTGGAACTGATGCAGAAGGAATTGGAAAAATCTTTTCAAATATTTCATTATAATTATTTTTTAATTCTGTTATTAATAAAGGAAGAAATATTTGTTCTTCTGATGTAATACATAAATCAAGATCAGAACATTCAATATCTAATTTATATAAACTTGAACCATAAATTTCTAATTTTGAATTAGGATAAATTTTATTTGTTATTTCACTTAAAAATTCATATATTATATTCTTTATTTCATGAAGATAATTTAATATTATTTCTTGTTCTGAAATATATATTGTAATATCATTATTTAAATTATCAAAAAGAGAAATTAAAGGATTATGATGTAATAGAAATTGATTATCATTTAAAATATTATTATTATTTAAATAATTATTATTATTAAAATTAGTATTTGAATTAAAAATATTTATTTGATTATTTTTTGTTGATTCACCGCTTGTTGATGAATTATTTGAAGAAGAAATTGTTAATGAGTTAATATGAGATGGTATTGTAGATAAATAATTTATATTATTATTATAATTAAATTTTTCTATTTTTATTTCTGATAATGATGATATTTTATTTTTATTTTTTGGTGAAATAAATTCTTCATCATCCTTTTCTTTTTGAATATAATTTTTATTTGTTTCTTCTATATTTAAATTATTATCTTCTATGTTTATTTCTGTTTCTTCATTTATATCTAAATTAACATTTAATGTATTTAAAGATAGATTTTTTTTTTCAGAATTATATTTTTTATCTTTTTTAACTGTTTCATATAAAAAAAATTTATTTTCTTTTAATTTTTTTTTTCTCTTTTTTGAATGATTATTATTAATGTTATTAGTTAAATGATTTATATAATTATTTCTTTCTTTTTCAAAACTTTTTTCAACAGAATTATTCACAAATTCCAATATTAAATTCTTAACAAAAGATAAAATTTGTTCTTTAAAAAATATTTCTTCTTCTTCTTTTTTTTTTTCTTTTTTTTTTTGTTTCATTTTTTTTTTCTTATTTTTCTTTTTATTCCCTTTTGAAAAATCATCATCATTATTTAAATCATCTACAATTTTTTGAGTATAATCATTATAAATTCTTTCAAAAATTCCTCTAAAAAGAAAATCATCATATGTAAATAATTTATTAATATTTATCATTGATATCATATTTATCAAATTTTCATTTGAATTTTTATTTAATTGAAAAAATTTATTAATATCAGATTTAATTTCTTCTAAAATATGATTTTTATTATAATATAAAGAATTAACAAACCAACCACAAAAATTATCAATATCTTCATTATTAGAATATTTTTGAATAAAATTATCTAATTCTTGATTATTATACATTTCTTCAATTAATTCATCAATTTTAAAATAATAGAATTTATCTTCATTAATTCTATTTAAGTAATTTATAATTATTTTTGATTTATTAAATATATCTTTTAAATAACAACTCGATAATATTTCATCAATATTTTTCATATTATAACTTGTTATAAATCTTACAGAAATAACTTGTTCAAATAAACCACAAAAATATTCATTTATTGTAAAATATGTTGCCATATTATTTTGAGTATTATTATTACAAATCCAATTTGGTAATTGTAAATAAGATAATTTTGATGATGAATCATGATATATTGTAATTGGTGATGTAAAATATTTTTCATTACTTATTTTACTAAAATAATTAATAAATAATGTTTGATTTGTTAAAACTGATTCACTTAATGTAAAATAATTTGAATAATTTTCTAAATTTTTTATTGATGATTCACATTGATAAAATTTTATTTCATGTAAAAAATCATCAAATATTAAATTTTGAGGACTTTCATCATTTGATTCTGAATAAAAAAATGATATATTTTCATTATCTTTTGAATTTGAAGTTTCATCTTTTTCATCTTTAATAATAAATTTTGTATTTTTATTATCTTTATGGCTCATATATAATTTATTCATTATATTTGTATATCTTTTATTTTCTACACAACAAATTATCATTCTTGTTTCTAAATCAAATGAAAATAACCAATCTAAAATATATTTTCTATAGTTATTTAATAATTTTTTATTTTTTTGGATTTTTGTTTGTGCAATTATATATTTTGATACTATTTTTTGGTAATATTGAATCTTATCATTTGATAAAGAATTGTTTATTAAATATTTGTGGGATATATTCATATTATATTATATTAAATTTAAAAATTAAATAAAAATATTTTATTTTTTTTTTTATAATTTTTATTTTTTTTATATTTTTAATTTAAATATTATTATAAATGTTGATCTTTGAATTTTTATTTTTTATTATAACTTTTGCAATGACTATACTATCGATAATAATTGTATATAAATAATAAACTTAAATTAGTTTACTGAAATAGATGAATTTAAAAAAAAAAGTGAATTTTTAGAAAAAACCGGCCAACTTATTAAAAATGTAAATAATAAAATTAATAAAGTAGTATTTTAAATTTGAAATTTATTTTAATATTGTATCTTTTCTTTTATCGTTTTTATCAAATAATTGGGTATATCTTTTATTATCTGGAATTAGTTTAATATATAATATTTATTCTTTTTATACAAAAAAAAATATTTTGAAAGTAATTATTGCTGATGATAAAGAAAATTCAAAAGCATCAGGTAAAATAAGTTTTATTTATAAAATTAAATTTATTTTTTATATTATTGTTTCAATTATATCTTTAATAATAACAATTTTAAATTTTTTTTTATATTTAGAAGATGATGAAGATATAAATTTAGATATGTTTAAAATTTTTTAAATTAATTTTTTAATCTTTTATGAAATATTATTTTATCAAATTTATTAAATATTATTATTTAATAATAATTTAAATTCAAATAAAATATTATTAACAGTTTTATCTTTTTTATATTATATTTAACAAAAAAATATTAAAAATTAATTAATGATTTTATTAAAAAATTAACCTTTATAAAATATAAAATTCATTCAATTATTTAAATTTACATTTAAAACAATAAATCTTATAAATTAAATCCTCAATATCTACATTCTTCAAAATATAAAAAAACCTCAAAAAAAAAATAATAAAAAAAAAAATTAACTATCCATTTTCCCCTTATTAAAAACAAAAATAAAAAAAATAATTTTTTAACCAAAAATAAATAATCTATTTAAAAAAAAAACATGAATATATACAGATTTTTCGCAGACTCCCTTCATTTACTATCATTCCTAATATTAATATATAAACTTCTTCGTGACAAATCAGCAGCAGGAATAAGTTGTAAAACTCAAGAAATATATTTAATTGTATTCCTAGCACGTTACATTGATCTTTTCATGTATTACGTCTCATTATATAATACATTAATGAAAATATTTTTCATATCAGTTACTTTAATAATAATATACTTAATAAAATTTAATTCAGAAATTTCTAAAACTTATAATAGAAATAAAGAAGATGACTTTCCTCATATTTATTTAATTCCATTTGCTTTTGTAATGTCTCTTTTGATTCATAGTGATTTTACTTTATGGGAAATGACTTGGAGTTTCAGTTTATGGTTAGAATCTGTTGCTATTTTTCCTCAAATTAATATTTTAACTAAAAATAATGGTGTTGAAAGCTTCACTGGTCATTATATTGCTGCACTTGGGGCTTATAGATTTTTTTATTTGTTAAGTTGGGTTTATCGTTATTATTATGATAATTATTTCTCTTTGGTTAGTGTTCTTAGTGGGGCTTTACAAGTTTTACTTTATGCTGATTTCTTTTACTTATATCTTAAACATATTAAAAATCAATTTATTTCGGATTTGCCTATTAGTATCAATGATGAAAAGAAAATGTTAAAAATTTAAAATTTTTTTATATTTTTTTATCTTTTTTTTATATCTTGGTTTTATCTTTTGTTATTTATTTTGTTTTTTTTAAATTTTTTTAAATACTTTCATTATATTATTTTTTATACTTTTAATCATAAATTAAAAAAAATATTTAAAAATAAAAACAAAAAAACCAAAAAAAGCATCATTTCAAGCACAAAAAAACCAATAAAAAATATTATAATTTCTCAGTAGCAAATGCTCCTTTAACTGAAGTAACTCTTTTATCATCTCCAAAAAACTTAGTAATAGCATAAATTTGTAAAAGAGAAAGTAAAGCAACAATTCCAATTTTAACTAAAGTTAAAGTTTCAATAGACTCAATAATACCATTTAAAATTTTATTATGCCTAAATCTCCTATCATTAATTTGTCTAGCATTACTATGTATATTTTGAAAAGAAGAAGTAATATCCTTAAGTCCTTTATTCATTTTTTTCATTTGTTTATCAGTTCCTAAATTTTTTGTTCCTTTATCATCACCTGGAGAATATAATTCAAAAGAAATATAAAATTTTTCATCTATATCAGGATAAAAACAAATATCATAATTTTTATATCCATTTACTTCTTCTTTTATTTTTACTGAGTCACTCATTACGTGATCTTTATTATAAAAAGTTTGATTTGTGTTATGATTTTTTACATTTACTTTTATTGTTTGTTTTTTATCTGCAGATACTGCAAAACTGAAATATAATGTTTCTTTTCCTTCTAATCCATATTTGTAAAAACAATATTCTTTTTTTTTTCCAGTTACTTTGAATAAGATTGAAATTATTGAAGGGAGGATTAAAGGGAAAAGGAATATTGGAATTTTTTTTGGCATTTTTTTATTTTTTTTTTTAATTGTTTTTTATTGGTTTATTTAAGGGCTTTTTAATGGTTCATTTATTTTTTTATTAATAAATTTTTATTAATTGATAAGTTTTTTTTTTGAACAATAAATTATACTATTTTTATAAATGTAAAGTATTTAATAATTATTTAAAGTGATACAGGGACTGAAAAATTTAAATTAATTAAATCTGAATCATTATAAAATAAAGATAAATTTGTAACTGAAATATCAATATCTTTCCCTTTATTTTCTATATCTTCTAATAATTTTTTTAAATATTTTGAATATATATAATTATAAATTTTATCAATTAAATCTATTTTAAATATTTCAATTAAATTATTATTTGTATTAGAATATAAATTAATTTCTTTATATTTTTTATTTTCATTCATTAAATATTCATAATCTTCATATTTTTCATAAAAATTTTTATTAGATGATAATAATTCAACTAATTTATTTAAATTTTCTAAAGCTTCAATATAATTTTTAATACTAATTGAAATTTTATAATTTGAAATATATTCAATTAATAATCTTAAATTTTCATCTTTAACTTCTTTTAAAAAAATATTTCTAGATTTTTCTTGCAAAATATTCCATTCTATTGTATTATTTTTATTCATTAATTGAACCAATAAACTTTTTTTATATTTATTAATTTTTTTTATTTCTTCATTATTTTTATTAAATGTACAAATTTTTTTTATTGCTTCAAATTGTTGATGAATAATAGTATTCCAAATTTGAAATTCTTTTTTTGATAAACCAATGATATAATCTTTAATTATATCATCAAGTTGAAATCTTATTCTTAAAGGTTGATATAAATCTTGTTCTTTATAATTATCAACTGAAATAATACTATTTATTGGAATATAAATAATTTTTTTCTTTTTTTTAATATCTATTAAATCATTATGTAAAGTAAAAATAATTTTTATAAATGTATTATTTTTCTTTGAAAATTTATAAATAGTATCACTTTTAATTTTATATCTATTATAAATTTGAACATAATTAATTGAACATTCATTTTCTTCAATTTTATAATATTGATTTATAGTTGATTCTGCATTTAAATGTCCTCTAATATATAATTGAAAATAAAATAAATCATAATTATTAGTTTGTAAATAATTAAATGGTTTAAAATAATCATTTAATATATATTCATTATATTTATTATTTTTATCTACTAAAATAAATTTAAAATGCTTTTCTGGATCATCTCTTGGAATATAATTAAAATAATCAGCAGAGTAAATTTGTGAAATTTCATACATATTATGTGAAGGAAGGATTTCAATATTATATTTTTTATTTTTATCTCTTGTAAAATATAATGGAATTATTAAACTTTTTTTTCCTTTAATTTTATCTTTATTATTATTATTTGAAAAGGAAACTATCATTAAATAGAAAAATAAAAAATTAAAAATAAAAAAAATAAAAAAAATAAAATTAAAAAAATAAATTATAAAAACATAAAAAAAACTTTTATATTGAAAAAAAATGTTAGAACCAAAATTAGAAATAACAACTCTCCCATCAGAAACAACCTGTGAATATAATTTCAAAACTGTAATAATAGGAGAACCAGGAGTAGGAAAAAGTAGTATTATATCTCGAGGAGTAAATAATATATTTACAAATGAATACAAAACAACAGTTTGTTTTGATCACTCATGGAAAAATTACAAAGTAAACGATTCAAAAATAAGAATTCAATTATGGGATACATGTGGTCAAGAAATGTATCATTCAATAATAAAAAACTTTTATAAAAATGCATTATGTATTTATATCGTTTTTGATATTAATAATATTCAAAGTTTTAAAGCACTTTCTTTTTGGATTAAAGAAATTGAAGATGTTTCATCAGAAAATATTATTATTTTTTTAATTGGAAATAAAAATGATATTAAAAATGATATAATTGTTCCTGAAGATGAAATAAATAAATTTATTAAAGATAATAATATTAAGAAATATTTTGAAACTAGTGCAGCGAATGGAGATAATATTAATAATTTATTTGAAGAAACTGTTAGGGAATTATATTTTAAACATGTTTCTCCTTTAGTTAATAATAATTTATCCAGAGTTTCTACTAATTCTAATGTTCTTAGTAATGATGGTTTTCATGCTTTTAATTTAGGGAATGATGATAATGAAAATGAGGAAATTTGTAAAAATTGTGTTTGTTGAGATTCTTTTTTTTAAGGGGTTAAAAATTAATTTTTTTATTGTTTTGTAATTATATATTTATTTATTGAAATAATTTATGATTTATAATTTATTATAATTATTAATTTTTTAATACATAATACATAATTCAATAATTTTTTAATTTTTTTATTGTCTTTGAAATACAATTAAATTGAATTTTGAATAATATAAATAATGGTAATTTTATTTTTAATAAAAATATTTTTAAAAATAATAAGTGTAAATTTAAAGTTTTTTTTAAATTTATTTTAAGTCCATTAAGAAACAGGAATTTGATTTAAAATATAATTAATATATTTTATATCTTTTAATAATAATTCAAAAATAATTATTATTAATCTATATATATTTAGTCTTTAACTCATTTAGTTTAAATTTTTTTATAATAAACATAAAAAACAAAATTTTAAGTTTATAGTATTTATTAAAAATTAAAATAAGAATAATATTATTTGTATCCAATAATTTCTTTATTTTATTTATTGAAAAAAAAAATTAAATGAAACATATTGATGATGACGAATTTTATTATTACGAATTATTATTTTTTAATTGAAAAAAAATATATTAATAATAAAATGTCAAAAAATCAAAATATAAAAAATTTAATAATAGGAAACATAGATACAGATCAAATAATAACAGAATATTCATTAAATTCATCATCAGAATCAAATAAAGAAATTAAAAAACTATTTAATAAAATGTTACAAAAAAAACAAAACTTAAATGTAGGAGGACGAAACAAAATAAATTCAAATGACCAATGTTACTATTATACAATATTATCAAATTATCTTTATTTAATTTTAGTAAAAGAAAATTATCCAGAGAGAATAGTATATAAATTAATAGATAAAATAGAAGAAGATAAAATTCCTTTAATGATAAATGAAAAAACAAATCAATTAAATTCAAATGGAAATCAATTATTAAAAAAATTAATTGAAGAATATCAAGATTTAACAAAAGTTGATAAAATAAAAGATATTCAAAATGATATTAATGATATAAAAGGAGATCTTAAAAAAGGTATTAATAAAATGGTTGAAAATGTTGAAAATGTTCAAAATTTAGAAGTTAAAGCAGATAATTTAAAAGAAAATGCAAAAGTTTTTCATAAAAAAAGTGAAGAGGTTAAAAGAAAAAGTTTTTGGATGAATTGTAAATTTTGGGTAATTATTTTTGGGATTTTTTTAATTCTTATTGCTGTTTTTATTTTATCTTTTGTTAGAGGAGGATTATTTTAACTTTATTTTATAATCTTTTGGATTATAATGATTTATATTTATTAGTAATTCTATTATTATTATTTAACATTTTATATATAAGATAATTGTTTATTAAATTTTTTTATTATTTCATTTGATTAAGTCTAAAATGATAATTATTTATGGGATATAATATTGGATTTGAACTAAGATTTGATTTTCCAATATCAAAATTTTTTTCAGAATCTAAAATATTATTATAAATATATTTTACATGGATAATAATTATAATTTAAATAATTTGTTTCTTTTGGATGTTTTTTTTCGTTGTAATAATTTGAATAATTTATCATATTTGCATCAGAAAGACTTTTTCTTAAATTATTATATTCATTTATTATTTCATTATTTTTATTTAAATTATATTTTTTAATAACTGGAGTATTTTTCCTTAAAGTATACTTATTAATAATTGGAGTATTTGAATTTAAATTATATTTATTAATCAATGAATTATTTGAATTTAAATTATATTTATTTATATTATAATTATTATCAAATTGATTATTATTTTCATTATTACCAAATAATTCTTTTTCTCTTTGATTAATTATATTTTTATATTCTTTATAATTAATATTATCTAATGATTTAGAATATAATAATTTTTCATTATTATTATTCATATTATAATTATATCTTAATTTATTAATAGGAAAAATATTATTTTTATTATATTTCCTATAATTATTATAAACATTATTTTCTTTATTACTTAAAAGTGTCTTTATTGAATTTTGATATTCTTTAAAAGGATTATAATCTTTTCCAAGAGAATAAAAATCATTAAAATTATTTCTATGTTCAATATAATAAGAATCAATTGGTTGTGAAATTCTATAGTTTTTTCTAATAAAATAAGTTTGAGGTTTCCTTATTCCTTTAAATTCTTCTCCAATTTTTCCAGTTATATAATCTGGATTATGATTTGATGCTGGATGAAAAGTTGGTTTAAATCTCCCATTTTCAATTGCATAATTTATATATTCTTCTCTTTCAGATATATTTATATTATTATTTCCGTTAAATGAATTGTAATTATTCATTTTTTTTCTTTTTTACTGTGTTATTATTTATTTAATGATTAATCAAAAAAAATTTTTTTTTAAAAAATAATTTTTAAAAATTTAGATGATAAAAAAAAATAAAAATTAACATTTAATTTTGAAACCAAAATAAATGTTAGAAAATTAAATATAAACAATTAAATACTCCATAATGAATAATATATAAAATCCAATAAAAATATTTAAAGAATTTCCTTTTAAAAAAACCTATAAAAAACAAAAATTAATCTCAAAATCAAAAAAAATTCCAAAAACCAAAAAACAAAACCAAAAAAAAAACAAAATAAACACAAAAAAATTTTTTTAATAATTAAATGAAAAAAATAAATAAATAAAAAAAAATATGAATAATAGTAAAATTCCATTTTTTAAAATGAAAAAATAGATTACAGATTAATAAAAAAATTAGGAGAAGGAACATTTTCCGAAGTCTTCAAAGCCCAATCATTAAAGACAGGAGAATTCGTAGCAATAAAATGCATGAAAGAAAACTATAAAAATATAGAAGAAGTAAATAATTTAGCAGAAGTACGCGCATTAAAAAGATTATCATCCCATAAAAATATAATAAAACTTTTAGAAGTATTATTGTAAAATAATATTATATAACAAAAATTTTTAAAATAATAAAAAAAAAATTAGTGATGAATTAACTGGAAAATTAGCATTAGTATTCGAATTAATGGAAAAAAATTTATATGAAGCAATAAAAGACAGAAAACATTTTCTCCCAGAAAAAAGAGTAAAAAATTGGATGTATCAAGTATTAAAAAGTTTAGATTTTATGCATAGAAATGGTATATTCCATAGAGATATAAAACCAGAAAATATATTATTAAGAGATGATAATGTAAAATTAGCAGATTTAGGAAGTTGTAAAGGAATATATAATAAACCACCATTTACAGAATATATTTCTACAAGATGGTATCGTTCACCTGAATGTCTTTTAACTGATGGTTATTATAATTATAAAATGGATATTTGGGGTCTTGGTTGTGTTTTTTTTGAAATGTTAACTTTAACTCCTTTATTTCCTGGTGACAATGAAATTGATCAAGTTAATAAAATAAATGAAATTTTAGGTTCACCTTCTGATGATTTATTTAATAGGTTAATTCAATATTCTGCTCATAGTGATGATTTTAATTTTGAATATTATAAAGGTATTGGATTTAAACAATATTTAAGACATGTTTCTAATGAATGTGTTGATTTAATTAAATGTATGTTAATATATGATGCTAATAAAAGATATACTGCTAAGGAATGTTTAAATCATGTTTATTTTAGAGATTTAGTTGAACAAGAATTAAAATTAAGTAAAATGTCTTTAGTTAATTTTAGAAGTAATCCTTTAATTGGAAGTATGAATGAATTTAATAGTTTTAAACTTGATGAAGGACAAATAGTTAATATTAAAACTATTGGAAAAAGCAATATTGGTAATAATGATAAAGATATTATTTTACCTGAAATTAAAATTAAAAAGAGAAATAATGAAATTTCGAAATATGATGATTCGCCTATTCATGTTGGGACTAAAAGGGATTTTATTTATAAATTACCTATTATTGGAAATAAATTTAAATTATGGGGTGAAGGGAATTTTATTAATTCTAATGATTTTAAAAGATCTATGAGACAAAATTTATCTAAGGATAATATTGAAAAAATGATGAATGAGTATAATACTTCAAATGATAAAAAAAAAGATTATGTTAAAAAAACGAAAGAATTTAAAAAAAATTATGTGAGTCCTTATTCAATGAAAACTATTGCTAATAATTTTTATTTATGAGTTTTTTAAAAATAAAACAATATTATATTTTAATTTTTAGATAAAATAACAAATAAATCAGAAATAAAAAAATAATTAATATATAATATTTATTGATGTATGATTATTTAAATAAATTAAAAAATAAAAAAAATAAATATAAAAAAAATTATTTTAAAAAAATAAAAACAAAACAAATTTAAAAACATCCTAAATATTTTTAAATACTAAATTAAATATTAATATTATGTTGATTAATATTCCAATTCATTTTTGTTCCAGTAACAGGGAGTTTCCTTCTCAAAGGTTTAATATAATCATTCGAAAAATTATCATAAACACTTTCTAATTCAACTTGAACATTATTTTCACTTTTTTCAATAATTTTACAAATATTATTACTAATATCACTATTGGAATTCCCAGATACATTTTCATCAAAATTAGTGTTTAAATTAAATTGAATATTCCCTTCTTCATAATAATAAGTATTAGCTTTAATATTACCTTTTAGTTTCTTACTTTTAATATCATATTCCCATGAACTTAACCATTCACCACTCCAAAAATTTTTCATATTAATATTATGAGCAGAAATTAAAATCATAATTTTATTAATTGTAGTATCAATATAAATATTTGATTTTGATATTCCATTTGTATAATATTTGTCTAAATATAATTTTATTTTATTATCAATTTCTTGTCTTAATGAATCTGTATCTTCTATTGAATCTATTGAGTTAATTCCACCATCTGAAATATTTAATTTTACTTTTATTTTTTGACCTTGATCATAGTAAAAACCATCATTGTCTTTTGTTACATTTGATATTATTAATTTATTTCCTTCATCATTATATTGTACATGGGATAAATGATTTTCTGCATATTTTTGAATTTCTTTTTGTATTGTTTCATTTTCCATTGATTCATCTCCAATTAAATTTTTTAAGTTTTGGATACTTTTATTTAAATGACCTATTGGTGTTTGATTTATTATGTATTTTGCTACGTTTATAGAGTTTTCATTTTCTCCTTCCATTTTTTAATTTTTAAATATGATTTTTTTTATTGTTTTTTTTTATTATATTTTATTAAAATGTTTTTTTTATTTTTTATTTTATTTAATTAAAGAAAAAATGATATATTTTATATAATATTCAAATAAACTTTCCTTATAATAAATAAAAATAAACAAATATTGTAAAAATTCTTAAAATAAATAATCAAAAAACTTCATTTGATTAAAAATTATTTCATCTTAAATAACATAGAAAAATAAAAAAAAATGACAGACTCAAAACCAAAAGAAAGTGCATTACTCCGACCATCACCAATAAACATATCTCCCCCACCATTGGCCCAAGCCCAACCAGATAATAAAAAAATGGAAGAATCAAAAGAAAACAAAGAGGACAAAATTAAAAATGAAGAAAAAAAGGAAGAAAAAAAAGATGACAAACAAGACCAAACACAAGACTCAAAAAAAAAAAAAATAACAGGTCAAGATTTATTAAATAAACACATAACACAAATAATAAAAAGTGAATTTGAAGAAGAAGAAGCAACATATGAAGTAGATGACACATATTTAGAAAGATTATTAGAAGCATTAAAAAAAGAAGGAGTATTGAGACCAACAGCATTATTTGATGGAAGTGATATTGATATAATAACAAATGAAAAAGACCAAAAAAAAGAAAAAGAAAATAAAAAAAAAGAAGAATTAAAAGAAGAACAAAAAATAAAAGAATCAGATATTAAAAAAACTGAAAATTTAAAAAAAGAATTAGAAAAAAATCAAAAAAAATTAGAAGAAGAAGAAAAAGAAAAAAAAAATCAAAACGAAGTAAACACTCACAATAGAAATTTAAGTTCAGAAGAACTATCCCCCTTAAATATAAAAAATAAATCAT
Source organism: Isotricha sp. YL-2021a (assembly GCA_023806865.1). Classification (NCBI taxonomy): domain Eukaryota; phylum Ciliophora; class Litostomatea; order Vestibuliferida; family Isotrichidae; genus Isotricha; species Isotricha sp. YL-2021a. Next base: position 18,295 of record JAJJLH010000165.1, read on the forward strand.
CACAAAAGCCAATTCGTACCCTAGATGACAATTTAGCAAAATTTTATCATTGTACAAAAGTTTACATAGATCAATATTATAAAATAAGTGACATGTTCGTATTATGTCCATTATATTACAATTATAGAATAAGTCTGGAATATAATAATCCAGGAGAAGCATATTATTTATTTGACTCAATTGATTTATCACCAACTTGTTCTCATAATTTTTGTCCTAATCAAGCAAAAAGTGTAAATATGGAAATTGGTTCATTAGGAATTGGAAAAGGAATAAGAGAAACTTTCGCAACTTTTCAAAAACCATATAGATGTGCTTGTTTATTTTTATGTGCATGTTGTACAAGACCAACTTTAAATGTTTTTATTAATGGAAATGAGAAAATTGGTTTTATTAGGGAAATTAGAACAGCTTGTGATCCTACTATGTTTGTTTTTAGTAAAAATAATACTTTGAAATTTAAAATTGTTGGTAGTTGTTGTCAATGTGGATATTGTTGTAGAGATTTATGCTGTGGAATGTGTAATGAAGCTAAGTTTAGTATTTATCATGGAAGGGATTTTAATGAAGAGAAACCTGAAGGGTTTATTAGTAAATATAAATGCAGTGGGAATAAAGTTAAACCAGATTATGAACAAATTACTATTATTTATCCAACTTGGGCTAATTGCTATGATAAAGTTTTGTTACTTGCTGCTTCATTTTTTATTAGTATACTTTATTATCAGAATATTAATAATTCGAAAAGATGTAATGGAAGACCAGGTGATTAATTTTTTTTTGGGTGTTAATTTTATTTAATTACATTGTTAAATATTAATTTTTTATAATTGAATTTTTAATATATTTTGCTTATATTTTTATTTTTGAATTTTATATATTATATTTACATTTATTAATACTTTAAATAAGTTTTTTTTTTAATATAAAGGTTGAAGTTCATATAAAAATTCATCGAAATCAACTTTTCCATCTCTATTTTTATCAAGTCTTATAAATAATAAATCAGAATCTTTGGTACTTGTAAAAATACAATTTTGTTTTAAATAATTATCTAATTCTTCTTTACTAAAAGCACCTAAACAACATTGATCAATTAAAGTAAAAATATCCCTTAATTTAATTCTAAAAGTTGAATATTCTTTTTTCATATTATTTAATTTAATTTCACCTTCAATTAATTTACTAAATAAATATTGTAAAACATATTTAGTATCATCTTTAAAAACTTCAGGATCTTTATATGAATTATTTTTATTTGGATATCTTTTTTCAACCATATTTCTATAATCTTTTTCAAAAGGGACAATCATATCAAAAAAATCAGAAAAGTTTAAAAAAGATTTTTTTTGTAAATCAAATCTTTTCATTAATAATCTAATGTGAAAATCATTTACATAAACATTAAGTAAATGTAATCCACTTTTTAAATCTTTATCAATTAAATAATTTCTTTCTGCTGTTTCAAAAATTCTAAATGCTTCTTCAATATTAAAATCACTTTTTAAAGCAATATCAATTTTTAATTTTTCAACATTACTTTCAATTAACATTAATTCTTTTAAAAAATCATTTAATTGATTTTCTTCTAATTCATTTTGACCATAAATTGTATTTTTATTTTTTATATATTGTAAATTATTATTATCATTTAAATTATTTGAATTTACATTTATTTGTTTTAATAAATTTGTATAACAAATACAAGGTTCACATCTACAAATTCGACATTCATTAGGAGAAAATTTTCTTTCTGGAGAAAATCTCAAAAATAAATTTTGGGTTATTTTTTTATATAAAGAATTATTATTTAATTCATTTTGTTTTATATTATTTAAATAAGGATTTTGTTGATTAATCATTTGTTGAAAATTTAAATTTGAATTATTAATTTGTTGATTAATATTATTAAAATTACCTATCTCATTATAATAATCATTATTTAAATTTGAATAATCATTTCCGGTAGTTTTAAAATAAGTTGATTCTTGAGAATTAACATAATTATTATTAAAATTATTTTTATTACAATCAATAAAACTAAAGTTATTATTATTATTAAAATTATTAAATCCATTATTTTCATTTAAATTATTACTAATATCTAAATTACTAATTGGAATTTGAGGAGGAGGAGAACATAAAAGACAAGGACAAGAACAATTAAAAGAGTTAGGTGGGCAACATCTAACACAACCAGGGAATCCAAAGAAAGAATGAAATTCATTTAAATCAATTTTACCATCATTATTAAAATCTAATCTTTTTCTTATTAATTTAATATCATCTTCTAAATAACAAATTGAATTTCTATCTAAAAATTTTTTTATTGAATCATCATCAACATAATTTTTTATTTTCATATTATTATAAATTCCATGAATACTAAAATCAACTCTTGATTTTAAATCTTCTAAATAAGGAATAATATTTCTTGAAAGAGAAATTTCTTTTTCTAAAATTTTACTAAATGAATATTCAACATTATATGGAATATTTTCATTATTCGAAAATGCATTAACTCGACTTTTAAAATCATGACTTTGAATAATATTTAAAAATTCATAATATGAAAGAAAATTATCTGAATCTTCATCATAAAATAATATAAATAATTTTATTTCATTTTCACTTGCGAAAATTCCTTTTGAATGTAAAAAATTATTTATATCATTATAATCAATTTTATTTTTTGAATTTTTATCAAATGCTCTAAATATTGAAAATGGATCATATTCAGGAATTTGTGATAATATTTGTCTACTTATTTCTATTGAACGTTCATTTTCTGCTATTATTGTTAATATTTTAGCTACTCTTGCTTCAGTTTCTTTTGATAACATATTTATTTATTTTTTCAAAATTTTATTATTTGAAAATAATTTACAAAAAAAATAATAAAAAAATAAAAACAAATAAAAGAATGATTATAAAATTCTACTAATAATTTATATAGATATAAAATAATTTATTTCATTAACGCATATTTACAAAAATATTTTTTTAAAACTAAATCCAATTATCGAAAAATTAAATTAAATTCAAAATCAAAAAAAATAAAAAAAACTTTTTTTAATAATTATTATGATATCCATGCATCATTCCATTTCCCATTCCATTCATATTAACCATAACAGGACCCATCATAGGATAATTATTTCCATTTCCATTCCCATTACCAATATTATATGCCATACTAGGAATATAAATAGGAGTATGTAAATTCAAAGCTGTTTGATTATTTAAATTTCTATTAGAATTCATATTAGAACTAAAAGAAACATAAGATATAGTTTCATTATTATCTTCCCCTTCACCTAAACCATATAAAATATTTTCATAATTTTTAATTTCTTCTTTTGAAATATAACCTTTATTAATTAATGCAAAATATACTTCTCCAGTTACTAAAGAATCACTTCCTGCTTGATGTACTTCTCCAATTCTATCAATATCTAAATTTTGAGCTAATTTATTTAAACCACCTTTAATTTGATCTTTCCCAGAAATTAACATTCTAATATCATAATGTGATGGAAAATAAATTTTTAATGTATCTGTAAATAATTTTTCATCATTTGGTAAATTACAATTAATTGCTAATTTTAATAAATATGCAAAATCTGAAGCACCATGATAACTTATCCAATGAATATTTTTATCTAATAATAAACCACTTGTCATAAAATATTCTGCGAATAAATTATGGGGAATACCATTTTTTTTTAATTGTTCAAATTTAATTCCACTATTTGCTAAAAGTAATATTGAATCATTTGAATATTTATCAATTGAAGTATCAAATAAAAAATTAAATTGCCATGTTGAAATATCGGGTGGATTTTCTCCATTTAAATTATATAATGAAAGGCCCAATTGAATTATTTTTAAGTTATTTACATTTTTTTCTATTGATTTATAATAAAAATCTTGAGTCAATTGATCTAATTTAAAAACTACTCCAGGAAATTCTGTGTCCATTGCTATGTAATTATAATCTTCTATATATGATGATAAATGTTTTATTTCTGTTGTGAAATTATCATTGTATACTTCTTTTATTTTCATATTTTTTTTTTTTTTTGGTGAATATGTATTATTGACATTACTTGAATTTTGCATTATTTTGAAATTATTTTTTTTTTAATTTAAACATGAGTTTTGATGATTAATAAAAAATATATATTATATAAATTATAAAAATATATTTATTAGGAAATTATAATTATAATTAATTCCTTTACTTATTTTTTTAATTTAATTATTTTGAATTAGTAAGAATTTTTATTTATATTCTTTTTCAATAATATTTTTACTTTTTCATAAATTATTTTCTTTATTCCTCTTTTATTATCTGCTCTTTAATCATTTTTTTAATTTCATTTTTAATTTTTTCATTTTATTTCTTTAATTTTTTTCATTTCATTTCTTTTATTTTTTTCAATGTTTTTATCATTTTTTTTAGCTGAATCTTTTCAATTATTATATTATTACTTTCATTAATTTTAATATTGTCTTTTTATTCTTCATCATTACTATTTTCTTATTCTTTAATAATTTTTTTCCTTTATTTATTGATTCTTTTTCTTTTCCATACAATTAGGAAACATTTTTTTTAAATGTTTTTGGTCCAATTAAAAATGATTTTTGTTTTTATATTATGCTTGATTTTTTTTTTCTTTTTCTTATAATTCTTCTTGAAAGTTTTTTTATCTACTTAATCTTAAAATATTATTTTATTTTTCAATTTGTTTTATTCTAGCTTCTACTATTTTTTTTTATATTTCTTCTTTTTTTTATCTAATATCCTTTTATCAATGTCATTCATTTTTTTTGAGATTTTTTATTTTTATTTTTTTATTAATTTCGTTTCTATTTTCTTATTTTTTTAAATCACTTTTATCTAAATTTTGAATTTTTTTCTTACTTGAACTTTTTTTTTCTCAATTTTAACTAAAAATATTATTTTGTTCTATATTTAATAATTTTTTTAAAATACTTTTTTCTTTTATTTTCATATTCTTTCATGTTTTCCAAAAAATCAATTTTTTTTTCATTTTTTTAATCATTTTCTTCTTTTTGTTTTTCATATTTTTATAATAAAAATTACTAACTTTTTTTCACTTTCTTTTCCTTTATTTAATATATTTCTTTAATATTTTATTTTTTTTTTTTTTTTAAATCAAATATTTATTGTTTTTCTTTTTCTTTTTTCAATTTTTTTTCTAGTTTTTTTTTACTTTTGATATTTCTTCTTCATATTATTCAAGCAATTTTTTTTCTTAACTTTTTTTTCAATTTCTTCTAAATCTTTTAATCTTTTTTTCTTCTTTTAATTTTTTATTTTATTTTTTTTTGTTTTTTTTTTATTTTTTTCTAACTATCTTTGATTAAATTATGTTTTTTTTATTTTAAATTTTTCTCTTGAATTTCATTTTTTTTCTTTCTTTTTTTCATTTTGTTTTTCTATTATTTCTCTTTTAATTTTATTTTTAAATAATTGATATAATATTTAATAATTTTTTTTATTTTTATTATTATTTTTTTTACCCTTCAATTATCTTTTTTTTTCTTCTTCTTCTTTTATTTTTATTTTTTTCATCTTTGAAAAATAAGTGAAATTAAATCATGCAAAATATCTTATATATTGAAGGTCTTTTGGTTATTTTTTATATATATATTTAATTTTTTGTAATCTTTAAAAATTATTTTGTTAATTCAATTTCTTTATTCTAATCTATAACATGTTTTGAAAAAATGAAGACTGTTTGATCTACATCTCATGGATTTTGATATATATTTTTTTTTGATTCATTTTGTCATTTTGTTTTTAAATTTTCTAATTATTAACATTTCTTACTTTTTATATTTATTTTCATTTATTTTTTTTTTTTATTTTATTTATTTTATTTATTTTTTTTGATTTTTTTTGAATTAAAAAATTAAAAAATTTTTTAATTATTTAATTAATAATAAACATTTTAAATAATTAGAAAATTTTAAATATAAAATAAGAATAATAAATAAGAATATTAAATTTAAATTCATATATAATAAATAAATTATTTATTAAATTTAACTTGAAGGCATGGCGCAACGGTAGCGTATTTGACTCCAGATCAAGAGGTTGGGGGTTCAAATCCCTCTGTCTTCAGCCGCTTTTTGAATATAAATTAATAAAGAAATAATAAATTATTTATTAAATTAAAATATACTTTTAATAAACATAATAATACCATTTTCAATAGATAAATTATCATTAGGTAACATATTTTTATTCCATCTTAAATATTAATGATTTTCCATCAAGTTTTCATTGTAAAAGATTTATTACTCAAAAATTAAAATATTTAGAATAAAAAAAGAATATATAATTATCATAAATTTAATTATAGATCAAAAAAAAAGAAGATATTCATGGTATGTTGATAGTAATTTTCTTTTATTTAAATTTATATATCATAGACTATGTTTTAGAGAAGATATATTTGAAAAATGTATATCGTGTAAAAAAGAAAATAATGATATTAAACATGTAATTAATGAATGAGTTAAATTAAAAGAATTAAGAGATAAATTAATAAATGAACTTAATAAATTAGATAAAAAGATTGAGAAATAATTATTTAGAAAAAAGTTGAATATTTTTATTATTCTAAGAATTATTCAGAAAAAAAGGAAGAAAAGAAAAAAGATAATAAGGGATAAAACTAATTAAAATATTTACAAAAGATATATTACAAATTTGGAGAATCTAATAATAAAAAATATGAATAAACTATGTAGATTGAGTTTCTTTTTTTTTAATTTAATTATTAAAAATGGGTAGATTTGCCAGACTCAAATAACTAACTAACTAACAGTAACTTTTTTTATTATTATATTTTCTTAATTATAATATTTCTTTTTTTATTTTATTTTATATATCCTTTTAGTATTTCTGTGTTTTATTGACTTTTTCAAAAGAATTTTTATTTTTTTTATAGAAGACTTGAAAAAAATGTGATGATAAAATATTTTTGGAAATTTTTTTATTTTTAAATTTTTTATATTAAAATAATATTTATTTAATATTAAATAAATATATATATAGAAATTAATTAATATCTACTGGAAGATATTTATTCCTTTTTCCTTTTATATAAAATCCATTTTTCCCATTTTTATATTTTACAATATAAATCATATGATTATGAAAATCAATTCCTTCTTGAAATGTTAGTTTAGTTTTTATATTATCAATCCAATCTGAAGCAATTTTTTTAATAAAATATTTTTTATCTTTTATTCTAAAAACCGATTCATTAATAAAAAAATTTTGAATATTAAATGTTTTAATTAGAATATTTATTTTATAAACATCTAAATAAAAAGTATATGTAAAAATTCCTTCTATAAAACCAAATAAAATTGATTTTTTATTAATGATTATATTTAAATTAAAATTAACATATCCATTAGTTAAATTTACTTTCTCATAATTCACAATGCTAATTTCCAAAGAAAATTGCTCAGAAAAAATATAATATGAACCAATATTATGAAAAAATTGTTTTAAATAATCAACATTCATATAAGGAAGATATGAAGGTTTATTATAATTAGATAAAGTAAAATAATAAAAATTTTGATGAATAAATTGAAAGATTTGATCAAAAACAAAATAATTAATATATAAACCATTTTCATTTTCTGTAAAGTTTAATAAATTTATATCTTCTATAAATTCTTTTTTACCATTTATATTTTTTTTTGATTTTCTAATTTTATTAGATACTATTCCTGATAAAGGACAAAATATTCTTTCACTATTATTTATACTTTGACAAAAACCATTTTTTTCATTTATTAAATAAAAATCAAATTTGCCAAAAAAATTAGCTAAATAAAATTGTATTACTTCATTTTTAAATATTTCTTTATATCTTAATGTAAGATTTTTTTTAAGATTTTTTTCAATATCTTTTATAATTATTGGAATTAATTCATTATCTAAGATACTTAATATTGGAATATATAAAGTATAATTTAATTTGTTTTTTAATATTAAATCTTTAAATCTTTTTATTTTTTTATATTTAAATTTAAATTCAAGGGTTATATTATTCATTTGAAAATCTATTTCTTTAATTGAATAAAAAAAAATATTTTTTTTAAATTTAAATACATTTTCTTCTTTATTAATAATTAAATTTCCATATATAAATATTGTAATTGGATTAGGAGAATATATTATTAAATTATTGTTATAATCTTTAAATGAAGAAATATTATTAAATGTAACATTATATAGAATATTATTTATTTTAATATTTTTTGAATAATTATTGAATGTTTGATTAATCTTTTTATCCTCTTTGAATATTTTATTATGACTTAAATGAAAATCATTATAAAATTTATTATCTTTTACTGATTCATCATTATTACTATATGATAAAAAAATATTTTGACAATTATTAAGACTTAACTTTATAATAAAATAAATCATTAAATTCATCATATTTAATTAAATTAATTATATAAAAAAAAATTAATAATACATAAATACATTAATTTTCTAATAAATTTTTAATTTCCCATAAAGCCTTTTTTTTAATAAAACTATAACTTCCTAAAATATCATAATCAATATATTGTATAATTTGATGTGAAAAAAAAACCATAGTTTTAAACTCATCAATTTTAATTAATTTAATTATAATTCTTTGTTTTGGAATAGGAATTAAACTAGAAATTATTTGAAATAAAATTTCTTTTTCATTTTCATTATTATTATTATTATCAGAACTAATTAAAACTCTAATTTTATTATTTTTATCTCTATCAATAATTTCAATTTCATTATCTCTATCAAATAAAATTCCAATTTCAATATGATTACAATTCCCATCACCAAAAAAAAATTTAATATTATTATAATCAATTAAAAAATTCCAAATAAAATAAATATTCCTATTTATAGAAATTGATTCAGACTGTTCAAAATTTTTAAATTTTTCCTCTAAATAATCAGAAATAATTTTAGACTTTTGATTATGTCTACTAAACATATAATCAGCAATAGAAGTTTTATATAATGTATCTTTAATAATAATAATAATTTGAAGTATTGAAACTTGTTCAATAGAATCCCAAAAAAAATTAAAAGTTGTTGTAAATCCTGCAAATAAAGTTGGTTTTTCTATTATATCATGTGTAAATGATTTATAAAAAGGTGTATTTATTGAATTAATTACTTTAATTTTAAATTTATTATGATTTATCGATGTTTCTATTTCAATTTCATTTCCTTCTTCTGCTAAATTTGTGTTATTTTTTATTGATGATATTTTTGATTTGTTAAAAAAAATATTTGGTAAAAATTCTTGGGTTATAAATGTATTATATAATAAATCTATATTTATGTGAAATATATATATGTATGAGTTTTCTGGGAATACAGTTTCTTCTTGAAATAAATTTGTTTTTGTTGATGTTAAAGTGTGTTTTATTGTTTCTTGATTTGATGATTTTAAGGATAAATTTTCTTTTTCTTTGTTATTTATTCCTTTATTCTTTACATTATTAAAATCTTCCATTTTATAATTTTTAATGTTATTAATATTAAAAGTTGTAACTTTATAAATAATTATAGTATATTATTATTTTTTTTATTGTTCTATTTATAGAGAGAAAGAAATAATTAAAATGTATAAAATTATATTATAAAAAAAATTAAAAACAATAAAAAACAAAAACCAAAATTTATGAAAAATTATTAAAAAATTACACCATAAAAATATTAAAAATACAAAAAAAAAAAAATATTACAAAAATAAATCTAATTTTCCTGATGATGTCCAGAATGTACCAAAATCCTTCTTTCCTTTAACTTAAAGCAAATATTCTTTGGTAAAAAAAAGTAATTATTCCCTAAATGTAACTTCCAAACATTTTCTTCTACAATATCTCTCTTAGTTAAAATTTGAATATAATTTAAATAACAAATATAATCACTAATATTATGATCATGATTAGTATGAATTTCAAAAGCAGATTTATGATTAGAATACATTTTCTCTAAAGCTTCTCTTTCAATACCACAAATAATACATTCTCTTTCAACAATTTCAGCAAATTTTTCTTGATCTTCTCTTTGACTAGAAAAATAATTATTAATAATTGAAAGGAACATTTGAAAAATTGTAGTAATTGCAATATAATAAAAAATATTATCATACCAAAATCTAATTCCAATATAATTTCTATATGTATAAGGAACATAATGTGGTTCTAATGTTTTATCTAAATATGTTCCTACTCCACCATCTTGTTTAAATCCTTGATCAAAAACTCTCATAAATGTATTTAAAAAATTTTTAGTATCTCCAATTATTTTAAAATGACTTGGGAAAAATGATAAAGCAAAAAGTGAAAAGTAATAAATTATAACTAGGAAAATTAATAAAGTTATTATTATTTGTCTCCATGGTATATAAATTGCAAGTAATACATTTTTCATCACTTCTACTCTTACTATAACTTCAACTAACATGAAACCATAAAAAAAATCATGGAGTAAAATTCCTATTAAATTAAATCCTAATGCTAAAATATAAAATAAACTTTCAAAATTAAATAATGAATTAAATACTGTTGGTATTAATACTGAACTTATATATCTCCATATTCCATATATTATTCTTTTTTTTTTTGTTTTTTTTAATTCTTTTACTTTAAATTTACTTTCTGATTTTTTTAATTCTATTGCAAAAATTCTTAAATAATAATTTAAAAATAAACATATTGTTAATATTAAATGTACATATCCTAAAGCTCTAAAAGTTCCTCTTGTTCTTTCTAATTTATTTTTTCCTGATGAATATGTAAAATAAGGACAATTTATTCTTGAATTATTTTTGTCACAATAATCATCTTTTGTAAAAGTTGAATATGACATTAAGATAAATAAATTTATTATTATTCCTATTAATAATGATATTGTTTGAATTAAATTCATATTTTGAAATATTATTTTTATGAAAGGTAATTCTAAAATTGAATCTATTTTTAAATTTTGAGTTGCTTCTATATTAATTCTATCATAATTATTCATTATATGATAAATATAATTTTGAAGTTGATCACTTTCTACTTTTAAATATGTTTGAGAATATTTTTTTATTAATTTACTTTTACTTAATATAGGAAAATAAACTTTATATAAAATATCATTTAATGTTACTTCTACAGAAGTTACATTTTCTTTCATATATGACATCATTTCTCTTTCATCAACTTTTAAATATTTATCATTAATGTCATATAATTGTTCAAATAATCTCACAGTATTTTTTTTTTTTAAACCTAAACATCTTATTATATATTTTATTATAAAATATGGAGTAATTAAAAAATTGAATATAAACATTATAAATGAATATATAAAATTATATATTCTATTAAAAAATGTTATTTTACTTGATTTAATATCAAAATAATTTTCATACATAATTTCTCTTTGAAAAATATATAATGTATAATAAATTAAAATAATTTCAAATTTAATTAAACAAAATTTATTACTTTTTACACTTATATTATTTGATTCAAAATCATTAAATTCTTCATTATAATCATTTTTGTCATCATTTTCTACATCAATATTATCATCTGTAATTCCTGCTCTAATATATAAATCTTCATCTGAATAAAAATCATTATTATTATTATATCTTAACATTTTATCAATATCAAATTTTTTAAATTCCATTTCTTTTTGTGATATATAATATATTCTTTTTAATTTATGTGTAATAAATTCAAAATTTTCATCATAAAATTTTCTTACTTTAATATAATTATTCAAATCTTTTTTATCATGAAAAGCAATATTAAAATATATAAAAAATATTTTCATAATTTTATATTCAATTTCAATCATATTATCAATAATATCATATAAATTATCTTTATTAATAAACTCAATAAATAATTTATAATAATCAACATTTTTAATAACATATTCCATTAATTCTAAATAACCTTGACTGAAAAGTAAATGTAAATTATCAATATCAGGACCATCAATAAAATTATTTAAAAATTCTAATAAAAGTAAAATTGATGATATAGAATTATTAAAATTAAATTTAAGAAGAACAAAAAGTAATTTTATTATTTGTTCTACAATTTTAGAATTATATGATTTAAGTTGAGATAATAAACTAGAATCACCAATATTATTATACATAAAAATAGTTTTTAAAAAATTAATAATACTTTTTAATTTTTCTTGTTTTTTAATTGATTTATCAGTAATTTTAGAATTTTCAGGTTTCATCATAAACTTAAGAATTGATTTTAAATCTTTTGCTAAATAATCTAAAATAAAATCAAAAGAAGAAAATAAATTTTTAAATAATTCTGGATTTTTAATAACAAAATTACTTTGTTCATTTTTAATCATATTTAACATTATTGAAATTGTCGATAAAACAGTTAAAAATAATTCTTTATCTAAAATAATAGTTTGATTAATTTGTCTTTTAAATAAACTAATTAAACCATTTATTATATCATCAAATTTAATAATAGTTTCTATTCCTGAATTATTATTTCCAATTTCTAAACAACTTTTATGAAGAATTTTAAATGAAATCATATAAAATAAAATAGTTAATTTTTTACTATTTTGAGGATAAAGATACATAATATGATTAAATAATTTATTAATATCAACACTTTTTTTTTTATTATTATAAATTGGTTTAATATCATTAAATTGATAAAGTTTTCCTTTTGAATAAGAATCAGAATCAACTTTTAATAAAGTTTCAACTAAAGATAAAGTATCATTTCTTTTTTTAAATAATTGTTTTTCTTGAGGATACATTTCATTCATTTTTATATAATTAAAAAATTTCATTGCATAAATATTTTCTAAATCATTTTTATCAAATTTTTTAATTAAACATTCAATAAAATTAACCATATCATTTTTAATAAATTCTTCATGTAAAATTTGATAATATGCTTTTTCAAATGAATGATAATGAATAACAATATCATAATTTTGTAAATTTTTAATTAAAATATTCATTAAAGGAATTTCATTTTTATTATCAAATGAAGAAGATTCATCATCAAAATTATCATCAATATCAACTGGATTATCCTCACAAAAATCTCTTAATTTATTTCTAATACCAATTCCTCTTAAAATTTTTTCTATTAAAATAATATCAATATATTCAGTATCATAATAATAAAATTTATATCTTTTAAATTCAACAATTCCAATTTCTAAAATTTTTTTTTCTAATTTATAATAAATTATACTTTCTAATAAAACACTTTCAAATTCATAATCATTTTTAACATCTTGAAAAAGATTTTTTATTCCAACATCATTTTTAATATCATTATTTTGATTAACATGAGTTGAATTATAATCATTAAAAGGATTAATTGAATTATGATTTGAATTTTCTCCTCCACTTATTGTTAATTGATTTAATACTTTTAATTGAGTTTGTCCTTTTGCAACACTATTCCTTTCATCAAAAGATTCATTTTTATCATTTTTTAATTGATCATCTAAAATTTTAATTGAAGAATCTAAAACATATTTTATTTTATCATTTAATGATTTAAAATTAAATTTTGTAACTCCTGATTTATCAAGAGTTAAATTTTGACGAACTGAATTTAATTCATTTAAATAAATAACATAAATATTAAGAAAATTTAAAAAAATTGTAAATTCTAATTTTTCTTCTTGTTCATAAATATCATTATCATTTATAACATCTTCTTCAATTTTACTTTCTAAATGTTCACTTGAAATATTTTCTGATGATTTACTATTTGATTCTTCTGATTCTTCTTCTTCTGGAGTTTCTTTACTATGAGAATTTATTTCATTTATACAATATAAAGTTCTTTTTCTCATTTCTCTCATTGGATAAATTTTTTGAAAGAACATTTCATAATAATAAAAATCATATGCTTTATCTCTATTTAAATAAAGAAGAATTCTTGTTACTAAATATGTATAAAAAATTTGATAAACTACTTTTATTTTTGGTCTTAAATCTTGATATATTTCATAATATAATTCAAATATTTCTGTTAAGTATTTTTTTAAGTCACCAAATTTCATTTTGGAATTTTCAATTAAATATAAAAAAGAAATTGAACTATTATAAATAATTGATAAAATTACTCTTTCATTTTGTTTATCATCAAATTTTTCTGATGTGTAAATTTTTACACTTTCTAATGATTTATGTATTAAATAAATATAAATATCCATTTCTGATTCTAATAATTTATTAAATTTAGAATAATTTTTAGTCATTGATATAAATATTCTTAATATTTCTTTACAATATTCTAATTTTAATAAACTTGCTTTTTCAACATGAGAAAAAGAATTAATAACTTCAATTAATTTATGTAATGTATCAGGAAATTGTATTTTTCTTAAATAAGAATCATCTTCTTTAATTAACATTGAATCAATATTATTATTATCATAATATAAAAAATTATCATTATCTTTATTTTTTTTAGCATTTTCAAAAATAGTATAAAATTGATTAGAAACTTCAATTAAACTATTAATAATATTAGAAATATAAATTGTATTTCCTTGTTTTTCTTCAGATGGATTATTACTATCAAATTCATTATGAATTTTTTCAATTTGTTCTTTAATATTATGAAATTCATAACTTGATGATTTAATATGAGATAATAATTCTTCATTTTTAATATAAATTATTTTATCAAAATAATTTCCTATATCATATTTACCAAGAAGTTTAGTAACAAAACTTATTCTTTGTTGAATTAAAAATGCCTTTATACCAGAAATATGAAATTTTCCTGATGCAATTAATTGATCTTTTTCAGTATTTAATTGTTGATATAATGCAATTATATTTTGTCTATTTTCATTTAATTCTTGTATAATTTTGAAAAAAATTATTTCATAACTTATCATTTCATTTGAAATTGATAATTTTTGTATTTCATGAAAAATACTTAATTTTCTTAATTGAAAATTTATTTTATTATATGTTTTACAAAAGTAAAATAAAAATTTAATTAAGATAATTTCTTCAGAACCTAATCCAGTATTATTTAATCCTTCTTCTTTTTCTCCAAAAGTAAATTTATTTTCTATTAAAGTTGGTTCAGACATAACATTATTATATATTATAGATATTATTGGATTATTTAAAAAAACAACTTTTTTTAAAAGATTTATTCTTATAAAAGTCAAATATTCTTTTATTAAATCAAAATTTCCAAAAGTTTCATAATTAACTAAAATATTTTTACAATTTTTAATAACTTTATAAATAGCATCAAAATATTGATTAATACAAAATTGATAAATTGAATAAACAATACATAAATATTTATTTAATTCAATACTTTCAATAATATTTTTATTATTTTCATCATTTTGACTATTTGAACTATCATTTGAACTATTTGAATCATCAAAATTCATTTTTTTATTATTTTTACTTTTTTTTATTTGAGTATTAATTCTAGAAGTATGAATAATATTATCATCATTTTTTTCTTCATTTGAATCATCATCACTTAAAATTTCAATATTTAATAAATTTTCTTTTCCATCTAAAATTGCTTTCTCATCTTTTTCTTCAATTTTAGGAAAAAATTTATTATAGAAGTGTAAAGGGAATAAAGGAGCTAATTGTGATTTTACATCAATATCTAAATCTCCTACTACTTTTTCTGGTTTTATATTTCCTTGGATTAAAAAATTTAATTTTTTATCTAAGTAATCTTGATTTGTTTTTACTCCTATTTTATTTTTTGTTAATTCTGAAAAAAATAATTCATTTAAAAATAATGAACTATTTAAATCAAATTTTTGGAAAAAATTTAGAAATATTTGAATTTGTTTTATGTTATGTAATGTTATTTCATCTTCTTGAGTTTTTTCTTTCATTCTATCTATTTTTTTTTTCCTTTCTCCTAATAATATTTTTATTTTTTGAATTATTATATATAATATTTTTTTATAATTTCTTTTTTTTTTATTTGATTCAAAGTCATTTATTATTTTTTCCATATGCTCTTTTATTTTTAGTTTAATTGAATCTTTTTTATAAGTTACTTTATCAAAAGTGATTATATTTTTATAAAAAATTAAATAATTTATTGAAGTTTCTAAATATGAAAATATTTTATCAATATGGATTAAATTTTCTCTTTCAAGAATTGATAAATTTTTTTTCCTACTTTTAAAACTATTTATTAACATTATATCAGAACCAAGAACACATTCTTGTAAAGCAGTTGAACCTTTTAAAATAATAAAAATAAAATCTAATAAAGCAGATCTATCTTTTTGAAATAAATACTCACATAATTCTAATATATTTTTCATTGTACAGAAAATTTCTTGTTTAATCTTTTCATTATTTTGAGATAAATTAGTTAAAAAATTTAATATTTGTTTCATTAATACTTGTAATCCACTATTTGATTCATTTTTATTATCATTACTTTCATATTTACTTCTATTTTGTCTTACAGTAGGTAAAAAATATAAAATAATTTGAGTAATTATATCTAAAATTTTATATTTTCTTAATAAATTTTGTCTTTCTGGAATTGGATAATTTGTTTCTAAATTAACATCTTTAAATGAATAATCTAAATTCATTAAATAATTAGTAAAAAAAGTAATATGTTTAGAAATAACATCAATAACATTACTTTGATTATAAAATTTCTTATTATAACTTTTAACTAAATAATCTAAATGTTCTATTATTCTTTTTAAATAAATTGCTTCATTTGCTTTGTAAATATCAATTTTTCTAATTTCAAAAACAAATTCTTCTCCTTTCCTAACTCCAATTTTATCATCAGCATCAGGATATAATGAAATAGGTTCAAAATAAGAATTAATAGAATCAATATTTAATCTAGAATCAATATCATTTGGTTTAAATTCTTTAAAAACACTTTTAATAACATATTTTCCTCTATTACTTAAACTTTTATTTTCAGCATTAATAGAATAATGAAAAATTTGAAAATTAGAATAAAACATAGAATTATTAGTTAAATTTTTTTCTTCAACTAATTCAAATTCATATTCATCATTTTGAATAACAACTCCTTCAATTTGAGGTTTTTTTGATATTTTTAAATATAAACCTAATAAAGGATTTTTAATTCTTAAATAAGTTTCAGTTAAAATTGGTTTTCTTTCAACTTTTGATTGTTGATTATAAAATTCTTCTTCAATAATCCAAAAAGTATTATGATTAATATGTTTAAATAATTCATTTTTAACATTATATGATTTAACACTTTTAATTCCACTTTCATTTTTATTTTCCATTTTTAATTCTGATAAATCATTTCCTTGTTGACCATTATCTTTAATAAAATTTTCAATATCTTCTTTAACTTCTTCTTTTAATGATATTAATTCTCCTGTTTTAACTTCTTTTTGACATTCAACACCAATCATATAATTTTTTTCATTTAATTGTTGTTTTTCTTGAAAAGTAATATTTACTAATTGACCAGAATATAAATAACCATCATCTTGACCAAAACAATTTTGATTTATAATAGTAAATTTATTATTAAAATCTTTTTCAATTACTAAATCTAAATATTCAATATAATCTTTTTTTGAACCTAATTGATTAACATAATAATATTGTGCTTTTTCTTTAACATAAACACTTAAATAAATAATTTGATTATAAGTAATGTAAGTTATACTTGATCTTGTATCTACAATTTTTCTAAAAGTGAAAGGAACTGCTAAATTTTCTTTTTCTACAAGTTTTAATTTGTAATTATTATTACCAGACATTTTGTCTTTTGATAAAAATTTTTTTGATACCATATGTTGAAGAATAAAATTTTGATTGTAATTTACTCTTAAAGCTTGAATATTTTCTGCTTCGTTTAAAGGAAGAGGTTCATCATTTGCTTGTTCTCTTATTCTTCTTATAATGAATAATGATTCTTTTATTGAAGAAAAATCTGATAGAGGATTACATTTTCTTAAAAGCATTGTTTCATCTAAGGATTCTAAACGCATTACATATAGAGATCTTTTTTTTTCTAAGGATTCTGTTACTAAACTTAATGATATTACTGAGTCAAAATGAAGAATTTTTATTTCTTTTACTTTTGACATTTTTTTAAAAATTATTTTTTAAATTTAATATTTGTTTTATTTTTTATAATATTTTTTTGATTAAATTATAAATGAAAAGATAATAACAGTTTTTTATTAAGTAATTGAAATTTAATTGTTTATTAAGTTTTGAAATTTGATTTTGAAAATTAATGATTTAATAATCTTTTATCTTAATTTAATATTTTGAAATTATTTATAATAATTTCCTTTATATATAAATGAAAAATATATGTTATTTTGTAAATTAATTTTATTTTTTTTATAATTAAATTATTAATTGAATATAAATAATGAAAAATCAAGACAATAAATCAAATTCAACAAATAGAAAAAATGTCCATCAAAAAAATAAAAGTTCAGGTGAAGTTTTAATGAATGACATAGACCAACAAAAAAAAGAAGAAATCAGAGAAGTTTTTAATTTATTTGACACAGATAAAAAAAAAGTAATTTTAGGAGTTAATATGAAAATATGCTTAAAAACTTTAGGAATTGAAATAAAAAAAAAAGAATTAATTCCATTATTAAATGAAATGTTTAAAAAAGGAATAAATGATAAATATAAATTTGAAGAATTTTATCAAATAGCAAAAAAAAAAATGGATGAAAAAGATCCAAAACAAGAAATAGAAGAACAATTTTATTTATTATGTAATTATAAAGAAAATGATAAAAGAGATAAAGAATATTTAACTTTAACAAAAGAATCTCTAACTCAATTATCGAAAGAAATTGGAGAAACTTTATCACAAGATGAAATTGATGAAATGATTAATATTGTCGGAGGTGAGTCTGGTATTATAACAAAAGATAATTTTATTTCTTTTATGAGAAATCCACTTGAATATAATATTGATTAAATAAAAATTAGTTTTTTTTTTAATTGTAATTTATTATTTTTAATACTTTTTTTTTTGATTTTGATAATTTAAAATTTAATGTGTTTTAAAATAAAAAATAATTTAATTTTTTTATTATAAATTATTTATAAATATGAATTTTTTTAAATAATTATTTTTAATGTTCAATCATCAATCGTTAAGACAAAATTCTATATCATCATATAAACCATCATTTTCTTTACCAAATCAATTTAATGATTATATTGGAAATGAAATAAGTTTAAGAAGAAATTTAATAAATTTAAATGGAGAAAATATATCAAATATTTCATTTGGTGAAAATTCAAAAAAAAGAAATGAATATTCCCATTCTCCATTTTGTATTTTACATTCAGAAAATAAATTTTCATCTCCAACATTAATGAATATAAGAATGAATTTTGATTTATTAAATCATAAAATTGAAAGATTAAATAATTTATTAACAGAATCAAATTCAAATATTTCAAATAGTTTAAATAAGCAAAATTTAAGACCAAATAGTACAAATAAATTTTATAATTCATTAAATTTGAAAAGTCCTGATTATTATAATACTGTTACTACAAATGTAAGTGTTGATAATTTTTCTAAACATTTTAATAATAATAGTCCTTTTCAAAGTAGTTATTCATTAAGATTTAATACTACTACAAATAGGAATAATGAATTATCAACTAATGATTTAAATGATTATAATTATGATAATTTATCTATTAATAATAGTTCAAAAAATATAAATAATAATAGTATTTATAATAAAGAAAATTTATCTGTTAATTCAATAAATAATTTATTAACTCCTCCAAAGAATAAAAATATTGATAATTATACATATAAAAATAGGAAGTTTACTAATTATTTAAATAAAAATAATGGAATAAAAAATACAATAAAAATAAATATTCAAACAAGAAATGATATAAAAAATGAAAAACCAGAAAGTAATAAGACAAAAGCTAAACTATTAACAAAAAGTGATATAACAGAAATGATAAATAATTTACATGAAAAGACAAAATCTTTTTCAAATTATCATCAAAATGGAATGGACAGATATAAACGTTTCAGAATAAATAAAAAAATGAATAATTTCAAAAATGGAGTTATCTCAGGAAATTTATTTAACATAAAAAATAGTTTTGATATAAGAACAAATAGAGCAATTGATTATATAAGAAATTATTTAAATAATAAGGAAATACCATTCAAATATAATAATCAATCACCAATTAAGAATATTCAAATAAATTATAATAATTCAAATTATTTAAATGATAATAATAATAATATTAATAAAAATAATTTTTGTACTAATTCAACTTGTAAAAAATGTAGGAGAAAACAACCTGAAAAAAAAATATATAGTTATGGAAATAATTATGAATTTGATAAGAAAATTAAAGATATTTTATCATTTCAGAAAAATAATAAACCTATTCAAATTAGAGATAATATTACTTATCAAAAAAAAATTCCTAATTATAAAAAAAAAAATTATAATATTAAAGATTTAATTAAAGAGTTTAAAGAAAAAAAAAATGAAAAAAATACTTTAAATATTGATAAAGCAATTGATAATTTTGGGGGATTAGTTAATATTGAAAATGGTATTAAAGATAATTATTTTGAGCAAAATAAAATGATTAAAAAGAATTTTAAACCAAAAAGAGAAGATGTAGAAAAAATTTTTGAAGAAATTAAAAATAATAATCAAGGATATTAAATTTATTATCATTTTATAAATATTAATTTTTTATTAATGATTAACTATTTATTTAATAATGAAGAAATAAGGATGAAAAAAATATTTAAAAGAGTTAATTTGTAATTTTAATATTAATTTTATTCAACATTAAAAAAAATATTATTTTTAAAAATATTAAAAAAAATTCATATTTAATTAATTAAAAGAATTATATAAAAAAAAATTAAATATCCTTCCTATCAGAAAAATAATAAGCAGGACCAGGAATTTTAAATTTATATTTATTATTATAGAATTTCCATCTAGGACTATTAAGATAAAAAATATCAGGTCTAGCATTATCATTCCCTAAAACATCTTTAATATATTTCAATTCTCTTTCTTCATTTATTTTAAAACTAACATAAGGAATTTTCCCATCTTTATATAATTTAGTTTTATTAATATCTTCAGGTTTAGCATAATAAATTGGTACAGGAGCATTTTTATCAATGTAAGTATTAGTAGTATCAATTACACTAATAATTTTTTGATTTTCATTTTTTCTTGTATTTAACAATTTAAAATTAATTGGTTGATTCTCATCAACATTTTTATCTTTTTTCTTCTTAATTTTATTTAATAAATTCTTAGCTTCCATTCTCAAAAGAGAATATTGACTTTGAAATAATTTCTTATGATATAAATTTTTATTATTTTTAACAGGTTCACTTTTATCTTTAAAATAACTTCCAGGACCAGGAAATATATCTTTATTACTACTATCAACAGTAATTCCAGCATAATCATTTCTTCCAGTATAAGAATTAAAATTTAATTTTTTTTTCTTAATAAAATCTTCATTTACTTTAACAGGATTATATTGAGTTGGATTTGGAGTATATAAATTACCCAAATTATAATTTGTATTAAATTTATAATTTCTATATAAACCATTATATCTTACATTATTTTTATTATCATCAATTGAAATATCATAATCACCAACACCAGGAATTCCATTATAATCACTTTTAAATCTTTCTGTAGTATTTGTAAATGAAATTGATTGATATGGATTTAAAAAAAATTCATTTGTTAAATTATATGCTCCTGCTCCTGGGAATGTTTGAGTATCTGTGAAATATATGTTGTATGGACCTGAGTTAAAACGATTGTCAAGAGGAGATTTTGGAAATAGGAATATTTCGTTTTTATTTGGGATTGAACCATAGTTTGTTTTTTTTTGACCTGTGTGAACTGTACCTTTTATTATTCGAGATTTATCAAATTTTATTGGCTTTTTGTGGAAGTTTGGTAAGGTTTTTGGAAGGTTTGTAGATATTGATTTTTCCATTTTTTTTGAAGTTTTGGTTTTTTTTTTTTTAATTTTTTTATTTTTTTATTTTTTTTTTTATTTTTTTTATAAGGAGTTTTATAATTAAATTGGTAATTGATAATTATATTTAATCTTTATTTTATTTTAAATTTGATATAATATTTTTTTAATTTTTTTAATACAGTTTTTAATTTATGTTTTTATTATCTATTAAATTTATGAAATCATAAAAATGAAAATAAAATATATCATATTTTTATTAAAAGTTATTAAAATTTATTATTAAAAATTTTAATAAAATTTTTAATGAAGAAAGATGAGGAAACTCTCAAATTAAATGTTGAAAAAAAAAAAGAATCCAAATCAATAGATAAATATAAAAAATATGAAATTAATGAATCAGGTTCAGAAATATCAGAAGAAGATATAGAAACAAAAATGAATAGATTAATTAAAATAAGAAAGGCACAAAGAGATAAAATAAAAGTATCTCCTTTAGATTTGGATTCTTTAAAAAAAGATGCTGATAAATTTAAAAAAAAGAAAAATGAAAATAAAGAAAAAAAAGAAAAAGAAAATAAAAATAAAATTGAAGAAGGATTGAAAGAATTTGAAAAAAACTATAAAAAAATAATTAAAAATATATTTATGAAGAAATTGAAAATAAAAGCAAATTCAAAAAAAAATATTAAAAAAGGATTTGAAGATTTAGAAAATATACATAAAAAAATAAAAAAGAATAAGAGAAAAAATGTTTTTTTAGAATTAAAAAATTTTTATAGAAAAAAAAAAGATATTGAAAGAAAAATAAAAGAAGAAGAAGAAAAAAAGAAAAGAGAAGAAGAAAAAAGAAAAAGAGAAGAAGAAAAAAGAAAAAGAGAAGAAGAAAAAAGAAAAAGAGATGAAGAAAGAAAAAAAAGAGAAGAAGAAGAAAAAAAAAGAAAAGAAGATGAAGAAAAAAAAAGAAAAGAAGATGAAGAAAAAAAAAGAAAAGAAGAAGAAGAAAAAATAAAAAAAGAAAAAGAAGAAAAAAAAAGAAAAGAAGATGAAGAAAAAATAAAAAAAGAAAAAGAAGAAAAAATAAAAAAAGAAAAAGAAGAAAAAAAAAGAAAAGAAAAAGAAGAAAAAATAAAAAAAGAAAAAGAAAAAAATAAAAAAGAATCAGAAGAAAAAAATAAAAAAGAAGAAGAAAAAAAAGAATTAAATAAAAATGAAAAAGAAGAAGAAAAAAAAGATAAAAATAAATTAAATTCAAACAAATCAAATTTAAAAATAGATCCAAATGAAAGAAATGAAGAAAAAAAAAAATCAAAAAGAAGTTCAAAACATAAATTAACAAAATTAAATTTATTAGATATAAACAATGAAAAAAAAGAAGAAGAAAAAAAAGGAACAATGGAAAATTCAATATTAGAAAATATAGAATTAAAAAAAAGTAAATTAGAAGAAAGAAAAAAAAAACAAATTGAATATTTAAAATTATTAGAACAACAAACAAAAGAAAGAGAATTAAATTTAAAAAATATAGATGAACAAATAGATGAACAAATAAAAAAAGAAAAAAAAATAAAAGAAGGATTAGACGTTTCAAAAACAGAATCTTTAATATCATCAGATATTGAAAATGAAGAAAAATTAAAAAATACTTTAACAAAATTAGGTTTTAATTTTGAAGATAATAAAAAAACTCAAAATAGAAGAAATAATTATTTTAAAAAACCTTCAAATATAATTGATAATATAAGTCAAAATAAATTAAAAGAAAAAGAAGCTTTATATGAATTAGATAATAATTTTAAAAGAAGAAAATCTATTAAAAAATATACACAAAGAGTTGTAAATAATTTAAATAAATTAGTTAATGATGAAAATGATTCTGAAAATTCAGAAGATAAATTAAAACAATTTAAAAAAAAATTTACTAGGAAAATTACAATGAGAAATAAAACAATAAAAGAAGATAATTTTCAATTAGAAGAAGAAAAAAAAGAAGAAGAAAAAAAAGAAGATTCAATTTCAGATGAAGGTGATTTAATTGATTTAGAAAATCAATATTTAATAGATTCAGATAGTGATATGGAAAATGAAGAAGAAATTGAAGCTGATAAAAGTCAATTAATGGAATATGATAAATTTTATAAAGAACAATTTTTTAGAAATGATGTTTTTAATTTAGAATATGATAATATACATGATAAAGAAGAAGAAGATATTAAAAGAGATGTTAAAAGAATGGAAATTAAAAAGAAATTAAAAGAAAAAAGAAAATTAAAAGATGTAAATGCTTTAAAAGGAATGGATACAGATGATTTACAAAAAGAAATAGAAAAATTAAAAGAAAGTTATGATAAAATGAAAAATGTTGAATCTGATAAAGTTGATTTGATAATGAATAATACTGAGAAATTATTATATAAAGGAAGATTATTAAATAATTATTTCAGTGATAAAAAAAATGAAAGAGGAATACCACATTTTTCATTAGAAAGTGAAGGTGATATTGGAGCTAAAGAAATTATTGATTTTAAACCTTTAAGAAAAGAAGAACAAGCTAGAAGATATTATGATAGATGTTGTTGTTTAAAATGTAGAAAAAAATTTAATAAACATTTAGTTTATGCTAGATTTTGGTGTTTATTTTTAGTTGATAATCAATTATTTGATAATTTTTCTTTATTAATTATAATTTTGAATACTATTTTTATATTAATTTCTGATCCTAGAGATAATGATAATATTGCTAATACTTCAGATCAATATTTTCTTTATTGGTATACTTTTGAATGTATTTTAAAAATTATTGCTTATGGTTTTGTAATGACAGAAAATGCTTATTTGAAAGATTATTGGAATTGTCTTGATTTTTTTGTTGTGTTTGTAGGATGGATATCATGGATTTTAGAAAGGACAATGAATGGTAAAAAAATATCAGGTTTAGCAGGATTAAGAGCTTTTCGTATTCTTCGTCCTTTAAAAACAGTAAAATCAGTAAAAGGACTTCGAAAATTAGTAATAGCATTATTAGCATCAATTAGTCATTTAGCAGAAACTACAATAGTATTATTTTTCTTTTTTATAATTTTTGATATTGCTGGTGTTCAAATGTGGCAAGGTTTATTTTTGAGAAGATGTATGAGTTTAAATTATGGTTATTTAATTTCTTTAAATGAAAAAAAAACTATGTGTACTTATGATTCAGATTGTAGTGAATATAATACTAATGGTAATAAATATATTTGTGTTAAAGCTTATAGAAATCCTAATAATGGTGTTATTAATTTTGATAATGTTTTATATGGATTTGTTACTGTTTTTGTTATTGTTACTCTTGAAGGATGGGCTGAAATTTATGTTTTTGTATCCAGGACTTTTAAAGATAAAATACAAATTAATCCTATTATTATTTTTGCTTATTTTCATTTTTTTGTTATGATTGGAGGATTTTATTTAATTAATTTATTTCTTGCTGTTACTAATTCTGAATTTGAAAAAATTGAAGTTACTCGAAAAGAATTAATTGGTAAAAAAAGTTTTTATCTGTTAATTAAAAGTAGATATGATTTAAAGGAAAAAGCAAAGCAAGAAAAGAAAAAAAAAGAAAGAGCATTAAAAAATAAAAATTTAACAAAAAGTGGTGAAAGTTTAAGAGAATTATATTTTAAAGTAGACGAAGAAGCATTTCACATTACAAAAAATAAAAGAGATATTCCAATAGTATATCAAACAGTAAAAGATATGTATATTATGACAAATAATAATCCAGAAGAATTATATACAATTGAGGAAATGATTGATGAAGAAGAAACTCATTTATGTAAAGATATAAAAAAACAACAAAAAGAAATTGATAGATTAATTGATGAGAAGAAAAAGGAAGAAAAAAATTCATCAAAAAAAAGAAAAGATAGAAAATCAAATGAACATAATTTGAGAAGACAAAGTTCAATTAATACAAGTAATTCTATTGATAAAAAAGTGTTACATGATGATAAAAATGAAGAAAAAAAGAAAAAAGAAAAAGAAAAACAAAATGAAATACAAAAAAAAGAAGAAATAATATATAAAGATGCAATAGAAATATCAATAAATGGAACTCAAAAATATTTAAAAGACGAAATGATAAATTTCCAAAAATTAGTTAATCAACAACAACAAAAAAATATAAATGTTTTCACAACTGAAAATAATTTAAAACAAAAAATAGAAAAAAAAGAAATGGAAAAATTTATTCAAGGTCAATTAGTTATAAAACCAGATTTATCATTTGAAGCAGAAATAAAAGAAGAAATAAGATTAGAAAAAGAAAAACAAAAAGAAGAAGAAATAAAAAAAAGAACAAATTCAGTTCTGTTTCATAATGGAAGTCCAATAATAAAAAGACCAAAAACAAAATCTTCAATAAAATTAAATTTAGTGTCTCGAGAAATGTTAAAAGAAATTTATAAAAATAAAAAATATAAAACTCAAATTAATAATGAATTATCATTTATGACTGATTTATCTTTATCTAATATTGATAATTCAATTGATGATAAAATTGATATTTCTATTGATAATAGTTTATCAGATGGAAATGAGAATTCAATTAATCATATTAATTCAAAAAAATTTAATAAAACTGTTTCTGATGATAATTCTATTATTGCTGATAAGAAACTTAATCTTTTTGATGAAGATAAAATTTATAATGATGTTACTTTTAAAAGACCAAATGCACTTTTACCAGAAATTTTACAATTAAAAAATGATCATATTTTACAAGAAAAATTAAATAGATTAAGAAAAAATTTTAATTTAAATGATTTTTTACAAAAAGAAGCTTATAAAGGAATTCCAGTATCAACTTTAGGAAGAAGAAGATCATATTTAAATTTTTTACAATATGATCAAGATAATAATAATTTAGAAGATTTGAAAAAAGGAATTAAAGAAATTGAAAATGAAGGTTTAAATGATAAATTAGATTTATCACTTTATGATAATGATGATATTACCATTTCTCAAATATCAATAAATGAAGAAAAACTTCTTCCAAAAAATATTCCTGATAGTTATAAAATTTATTCTGATAATGTTAATATGGAAGAAATAAATAAAAAATTAGAATCTAATAAATATACTTCAATAGCAAGAAAATCTATTTTAGATAGAGGAAATAAAAATGATAATATTAATTTAACTACTAAAGAAATGCAGAAATTTTATAAGAATTTAAATTATAATTTAAATAAGAATATTGTTATTGATTTAAAACCTGCAAGAGGAAGAGATGATAAAATTTTAAATAGAAGTCATGTTTTTATTAATATTGAACATGAAACTCAAGATTTAAAAGAAATTGAAAAAGAAAAAGAAAGATTAAAAAATTTATCTAGAATGAGTATGAGTATTGATACTCATAATTTACAAAGTCAAAATGTTGATATTAATCATTTAGATGAAAATGAGGACAATTTAAAAAATAAAAAAGATGATAAACCAAAATCAATTCCTACTTATATGTTTAAAACACCTTCTATAGATAAAAATTTAAATAAATTTCCTCAGTTTAATTCTAAAGAATTAATAGTTGAAGATCAAAATAAAAAATATACTGATCCATTAACAATACAACAAGATATGATCCCAATGAATTTAAGAGGAAAAAAATATTATATGAATTATATGAATAATATAATTGATAAAGATTTAAAAGTAAAAGACCAATTTAAAATTGATCATTGGAAAGGAGAAGTTTTAGCACAACAAACAAAATATATTCATAAAAAACAATTACCAGAATCAACAGAAGCTTTTTTCTTTTTTAATGATAAAAAACTAAATTTGAAAAAATATAAATATGAAAAAATTGAACATTTTGATTATTTAGATAATGAATGTGCATATTTAACTCATTCATTAAAAAATTTACCAATTCAAATATTAGAAATTATGCCTCCTAGAATGAGAGATTATGGAAGATTTGCAGTTGGTAAAGAAATTAATTTAGGAACTTTATCTTCAAGAGGAGCTTCAACTAGTATTTCTACAAAGACACAAACTCATGTTCAAAAATCAACTAAAAGTTCTAGAAGTAAAAGTACTTTAATTTTAGGAAGTGCTTTTAGTAATTATCATAGAATTCAAGATGAGATTAAATATAAAAAAGGTTTTTATGATAAAATATATAAAAAATTAGATGATTTCAATTATAAAACATTATCTTATTATTTTACTGATGATGAAACTTTATATTTTAAATTAACTGATGATAAAAGAAGAGAAGATAAAGAAAAAGAAAAAGAAGATAATAATAAAAATAAAGATATAAAAATTGAAGTTAAAGGAGAAGTTAAAAATATAAAAATATATGATTTAAAAACAAACTCACATAGATATGTTCAATGGAGTGGTGGTGATGTTTTATATAAAGATGACCCAGAAGATAATAGTGAAGAATGGAATAAAATGATTAATAATTTAGAAAATTTTAATATTATTATATGGAATGCAAACCCAGGTATTCAAAGAGGACAAAAAATACGTTATGCTTTTTATTTAGTTGCTACTAATCCTTGGTTTGATTATATTATATTATTAGTTGTTATTATTAATGCATTTTTTATGGCTTTGGATGGTAATTTATTTACTCCAGAAAAATTTACTGATTTATCTATTTCAAATTATGTTTTTAATGGTATTTTTATTGCTGAATTTATACTTAAATTTATTGGTTTAGGTCCAATTGTTTATTTCTCAGATGCTTTTACTTATTTAGATGTTCTTATTATTGTTTTTGCTATTTTTGATATGATTAATCCAGCTACTGCAAGTGACAATGAAATTGGAGGTAAAAAAAAAAAAGCTATTAATAATTTTGGTTTCTTAAGAGTTTTTAGAATTTTTAGAGTTTTGAGACTTACTAAAGTTTTAAGGAGAATGAAATCTATGAGATTAATTATTGTTTCTATTAAAAGAGCTTTAGCAAATGTAGCTTATATAATATGCATTCTTTTAATGTTTATTTTAATTTTCGAACTTTTAGGTATGTCACTTTTAAATGGTAATATAAAATATCAAAGTTTCCTAATTGCTTTTTATACAACTTTCCAAATATTAACAGTAGAAAATTGGAATACAATTTTATATCAATTATTCCGAATGTCACCATTTACATTTTTTTATTTACTAGCTTGGATATTTTTAGGAAATTATATAATATTTAATTTATTTACTTCTATTCTTCTTCAATCATTTAGTGATAATTCAACTCAAGATGATGATGACGATACTGAAGATGAAAAAATAGAAAAAATGTATGCATTACCCGATTATTTAAATCAAATAAAATTAAAAGATACTGAACGTAAAAATAGATTAAAAAATTTTAAAGCAAAAAATAATAATAATCATCATAATGATTATAATACAAGTGTCTCAGGAAGTCAAAGTCGAATTTCAGGATATAAAAGTGTAATCACTCAATCTTCAGCAATGAGTGATAGTGAATCACAAAATTTTTCTTCTCATTATTATGATGATGATGATGATGAATCTGAAAAAATAAAAGAAGATGATTCTAGAATTTATACTGGAGTTGATAAAAGTATTAGAGATTGGGAAAAAGTTAATAAATTATTTAGAAGAAATGAATGTGAAAATGCATTTTATTTAATTCCACAAACTAATGGTTTTAGAATTTGGTGTATGAAACTTATTGGTTTTAAATGGTTTGATAATTTTATTTTAATTATGATATTACTTTCAACTGCAAGATTAATTTTAGATACTTTTATAAATGGATATATGTCTGTTTTAATTTTTGATATTTGTGATTTGTTTTTTAATATTATTTTCTTATTTGAATGTATTGTTAAAGTCATTGCTTTAGGTTTTGTTATGGATGAAGGGTCTTATATTAGAGATAATTGGAATAAAATTGATTTGATTATTGTTTTATTTTCATTTTTGGATTTTTATAGTCTTTATTCTAAATATTTAACATCATCTCAAGGAAGATCTTCATTACAGTTTCTAAAGGTTTTAAGATTATTAAGAATTCTTCGTCCTTTAAGATTCATATCTCATAATGGTCAATTAAAACTTATAATTTCATCATTATTTGATTCAATATTACCAATATGTAATGCATTATTTATTGTATTAGTTGTTTTCTTTATGTTTAGTATAGTAGGAATTAGTTTATTTTACAGTTTATATCACAATTGCTTTATTTATAATACAGATGGAACAACATTTAAAGTAGCAGATAGTGATTTTAGTGATCAATTAAGTATTAATGAAGTTAACAGTACTATGCCTGAAATTAGTAGTTTTTGTGCAAATAGATATAATGGAATAATGGACACAGGACCAACATTTAAATTTTCAAATATATTAATTTCATTAGTTACAGCATATGTATTAAGTAATACAGAAGGATGGCCTGATATAATGAATTCATATATTGTATTTAATCAATTTTATGGTATTTTTTTCATTGTTTATTTATTAGTTGTTTCTTATTTTTTCCTTAATTTATTTACTGGAATCATGTTTAAATATTTTAATGATGCTTGGACAAGAGAACAAAAAGTTGCTGATGGTGATAAAAAAGCTGCTAAATATTATGATTTCTTAACACAAATTGAAGATGCCCAACCTGATTATATTACTTATTCTAAACCTCCTGAAGGAACTTTTAGATTTGCATTAAGAAATTTTGTTGATAGTACTTCATTTGATAATTTTATTATGGCAATTATATTTTTAAATATGATTTCAATGGCTTTAAATTATGATGATTGTGATAGCGGTTATGAATATGGTTTAAAAGTTGCAAATTGGATTTTTACTGGAATTTTTGTATTAGAATGTTTACTTAAAATTACTGCATATGGAATATCAGGATATTTTTATTATGGATGGAATAAATTTGATTTCTTTGTTGTAGTTGCATCAATTGCAGATATTGTAATTGCAAATATTGATGGTATTGATGCAGCTTTTTTAAAATCATTTCAAATTATAAGAGTATTAAGAGTTTTAAGAGTAACAAGAGTATTGAGATTAATTAAAGCACTTAAGGGATTAGAAAAATTATTACAAACATTAAGATGGTCAATTTCAGCTTTATCAAATGTATTTATATTAATGTTTCTTATGTTTTGTATTTTTTCAATATTAGGATGTTATCTTTATGATGGATTAACATATAAAAAATATAAAGATAAAATGTATTATATGGATAAATATTATAATTTGAATAATTTCTATAATGGATTTTTACTTGTTTTTAGAGCAACAACTGGAGAAGATTGGCCTGGAATTATGGAAGAACTTGCCTTTATTGATGAAGATAAATTTGATGAGCCAACAGCTTATGTTTATATGTTAATTATGAATTTTATTACTGCTGTTATTATGCTTAATTTATTCCTTATGGTTACTTTACAACAATATGATGATTTTACTACTAAATCTTATAATCCAATTGATAAATTTGAAGGTTTTTGTGAAGAATTTAAATTAGCTTGGAATAAAAATTCTACTGATAAAGATAAAGGTTTCAGAATTAAAAAGAATTTAATTACTAATTTCTTTTCTGATTTTACTTGGAAAAAATTAAACTTCCCAGAAGCTAATAAATTAGAATATATTAAAAAATATGTTTTAGAATTAAAATTAAGAAGTGATCCTGAGAATTATGTATATTTCCATGATGTTTTATATAAAATTGTAGTAAAGCAAATGGGAGGAAATGTTGATAAAACTAATCCAGATAATCAATTAGTAGTAAAAACAGAAAAAAAAGTAGGTGAATATATTAAAAATATGATATCAAAATATATTAAAAGTCATAAAATTGTTAGAAGTAAAGATAAAAATCCATTTACAACATTTAATCCTCTCACTTCTCATCTTTATTTCAAAATATCATATTTATATCTTAAAACATTTATTAATTATTATAAAGAAAATGTTGAAATATTTAAAAGACAAGAAGAACAATATAATGAAATAAATGAAGAAGAAGAAGAAGAAAGTAGTAATAATAATATTATTATAACTGAAAAAAGTGATATTAATAATGATAGTAGAGTTGATACTGAACAATTAAATCTTCCTTCTCATGAAAGAGGAAAAGTTCCTAGTACAAATATGAAAAAAATGCCTTCTAGTATTGGAGGAAGTAGTAATCATTATGTTAAATCTAATGTTATGATGTCTGGAATTCATTAAATTTATTTACTTTATTTTATTTTTTAATAATTATTCATTAATGATTTTTATTCATATAATAAATATTATTTTGTAATAATTATTTTTTTCTAATGTCATAATTTTATAATATGTATTTATAATTTATTTTTAATTAATGAATGAAAATCCTAAATTCTTTATTTTATTTACTTTGTTTTACATAACTAAAGGAATTAAAATTAATATTACAGCTGAATATGATACATCATTAAAAATAATTTCATATATGAATAATAATTATACTATAACAGAAATCCATGATTCTGAATATGAATTAGGAAAAATATTTTTATATATTTTTATATCAATTTGTAAAAAAACATTTATAATGTTTAATTAGTTTTATCATGTTTCTTATGTTTTATTTCATCAGTATCAAATAGTATAATAGAAAGTAAAGAATTAATAATGGAATTAAAAAGTTTATCAGGAACACCTTTAGAAAAAAAATATATATCAAAAATACAAAATTTACTTTCAATAAACAATCAATATTGGCCATATGCAACAATACTTATATTAAAAACATTTTGTTTAGCATGTTTACCTCTTTTTTTTGATAAATTTATAAATAGAAAAATAACAATTTTAATATGTATAATAATATTTACAAGTTTTAATGAAATAATACCTCAATATATAGGTCAAAATTACCAATTAAAAGTAGCAGCAGTAACATCAGATTTAATAAAAGGATTTATGATAATAACATCTCCTATAACATTTATTTTTGGTAAATTACTAAATTATATTTTTGGTCCAAAACATTGTTATAGATTATTAAATACAGATTTAAAAGCTTTAATAGAAATGCATAAAATAAACTCATTAAAAAAAATGGAAAATGATGAAATTATAATAGAAGGAAGTAATAATTCAAAAAATTTAATAACAAATAATAACTCATCAAAATTAGGTTTAAATGATGAAGAAGCCAATTTAATGATATCAGCTTTAGAAATAAGAGAAAAAAAAGCAATAGAAATAATGATTCCAATATCAAGCACATATAAAATTGATTATGATTTAAAATTAGATCAATATATCTTAAAACAAATATTAAGTTGTGGTTATTCAAGAATTCCAGTTTATTCAAATCATAATCAATATGATATTTTAGGTTTAGTTAGAATAAAACAATTAGTTGGTTTAGATTATAATGATAATAAATCTTTAAGAGAATTTGGTATTAAAATAAGTTCTCCTTTAGTTATTCATCCGGGATTAGGTTTAATTGATTTATTAAGAGAATTTCGTAAAGGAAAAAGTCATATGGCTTTTGTGACTGAACAAGTTGAGAAATTCCAAAGTAAATTTGGTTTAACTAGAACTAATTCTTCTATGAAAATTATTAATTTTCAAGATAGAAAAGGGAAAAATAATGGTAAAATTTTAGGGATTATTACTTTAGAAGATGTTATTGAACATATGTTTAATTTGGAAATTTTTGATGAGGATGATTATGAAAAAATGAATCAAAGTACTAAAAATATTGTTGTTATAAATAAAAATTATAATAATTTTGTACAAATTATTGATGAAAATTCTAAAAGTAGTATTTCTAATTCTAATTCTAAAAATAATTCTGATAATAATAAAAGAATTATTGAAAGAGAGGAACTAACTCTTTCAAATGATGATTTACCATATTATTCTATTAATAATAATAATAAAGATTTTATTATATAATATTTATTTTTTATTTTCTTTGAAATTTTTAACATATTATTATATGAATTGTTATTATTATAGTAAATATTAAATTCATTATAGTAAAATATTTTATACAATTAATTTAATATTATTTATAATTAATTAATCATTTCTAAATTTTGATTTATTTCATTTAATATTTCTTGCTTTGTTTTTTCATCAATACAAATATAATTATTTTCTATTTTATTATATTCTTCTTTTGTAACTTCTAATTTTTCAGATAAATTATCAAGATATTTCCCAATTAATTTCTTTTTATTATCATAATTATCTTTAAGTAAATTAAGTTCTTTTTCAGTATCATTCTTTTTATTTTTCTCTTCATTATATAAAATATTTAATTTTTCAATTTCATTTTTTAAATCATCTAAAACGATTTTTAATTCTTTTTCATTTCTCATATATTCTAAAATAATTTGTCCAATTTTTGCTGCTTCAATTGAATCAAGTGTAATAAATTTATCACTAGGACATTTAAATAATTTATCAATTAAATCATTTCCATTAAATTCTCTAAAAGGAACTTTTGATTCTTGTGAAAAAGATTGATTAATTAATACTAAATCATTTATAATTACCCCTTTTTTTTTAATTGGTTTTTTAAAAATTTTAGTATCATTAGTTATTAATACATTATTTTTAGAATATGTTAATGATGAATTTGTTATATTACTATTTAGATAAAATTGAAGAGATTTATTTATATTACTTTTCATTGATGGATTTGTTAAATTTTTATAATCTTTATAAAAAAAATTTGAATGAAAATTAATATCAGTTTTATTTGTATTTTGTATATTTGAATATTTATAAGTTGATAAATTTGTTATTTTTGGTTGTTCCATAATATCATTTTTAATACTTTTAATTAATGGGAAATCAAATATTTGCTTTCCTTCATAATTATCTTCTAAATTATATAATTCCTTTTTTTCAAAATTATCTGTATTATTATGAATTAAATCAAAATTAAAATTCATTTTTGAATATATTGTTGTCGGAATTATTTTATCATTTTTATAAAATGTTTTATTTAAATTTTTTTCAGTATAAAAAGAGATAAAATTATTATTATTATTATTTATATTAAAATTTGAATTTATTTTTTCAGAATATGGAGAATCTATTATTGTATTAGGTTTATTTTCTTCATTTTGAAAAGTGATTTTTCCTAAACTATTAATTCTAGGATCTATAATAAATTCTTTATAATCAGGTAATTTAAATTTATCTAATATTTTTTGAAAATTAGATTTAATTAATTCAGCATTTTTTTCTAATTTTGATTCTTCCTTTTCATATATTATCTTTTTATTATCCATTGTATATAAATATAATTCAATTAAAAAATTGATTTTTAAATCAGGAGTAAAATCTTTAAAACTTTTATAATCTTTTTTATTCTGAAATTTTTTATCAAAAAAAAACTGAAAAATCCTATCTTCAATAATAACATCAACATTATCCTTAGACATTATAATTTAAAAAACCATTTAATTATCTCTTAAAAAAATAATAAAAAGATAAAAAAATACTTAAATAAGAATAAAAATAAAAAAATAACCAAAAAACCTAAAAAAAACCAAAAAACATAAAATAAATATTTAAATATTATTAAATAATTCATTTTATATTTTAAAAATCAAAAAAAAAAGTTTATTTTAATTTAATATGCCTAATTATTATTTCCTTCAAATTCTTTACTTTCAATTATACCATCATTAATATTTAAATATAATACTTCTGGTTGATTAAAAATTAAAGGAATATTAACACTTTTTGTTTTATTAATAGGAATGAAAAACTTTTCTCTATAAACACTAATAATTTCTTTATTTAAATTAAATTCATTAATTACATCATCTCCATTTTGACTTAAAGTAATAATATAATTCTTATTTTTTTCTTCAGGATTTTCATTTCCTCCTAACAATAAAATTTTATCATTACAATACCCAACTCCAAAAAAAGAAGGATTAAATTGAATATTATTTTCAAGTGTATAATTTACAATTTCCCATTTTCTTTTTTCTCTTCTTAAATTACATCTTTCAATAGTATTATTAAAAGTTTGATGAAGTAAAAATCCACAAAAAGCATATAAATAAATATTATTAACCATACAA
Source organism: Isotricha sp. YL-2021a (assembly GCA_023806865.1). Taxonomy (NCBI): domain Eukaryota; phylum Ciliophora; class Litostomatea; order Vestibuliferida; family Isotrichidae; genus Isotricha; species Isotricha sp. YL-2021a. Next base: position 54,488 of record JAJJLH010000165.1, read on the forward strand.
AGAGAACATTCACATCTTTCATCATTTAATTCACTATCAATATTAATAATATTTTCTTGAATATTATATAATTCAACTTTTTTATTTCCATTTCCTCCAACAATAAAAATGTATGAATTAGGAATAAAAATCATACTATGCCAAGTTCTTGCTTCAATTAAGTTTGGTAATTTTTGAGTTACAACAGTATTTTCATCTATTTTTGTTAAATCAATCATATAGAAATCATTTAATAATTCATTATTATTATTTTGATTTTCTCCACCTGAAATAAACAAAGAATTTTTTCCATTACAAATTGCACTAAATGGAGTAAATTTTGATAATTCATTTCCTACTTCATTTGAATAATAAAAAGTAGATGATATATTTGTAATAGTATTTAATATAAAAATACCAAAATATTCTTGATTATTTAAATTTAAAGCTCCTATTAAATTAATATTTTGAGAATATGCTTCTATAATATTTTCTGGAATATCAATTCCTGAATATTTAATTTTTAAATTTATATCTGAATTATTATTTGAAAAAATTTCTTTTAATTTTAAATCTAATTTATTATTTAATTTTTGCATATTTTCATCTAAAATGTCATAATCTCTGTTTTTATCATATTTAATCTTTGAGAAAATATCTTTTAAAAGTGTGTTTTCATCAAATGATGAATTTAATAAATCTTCATTATCTTCATTATTTTTAATAGAAATTTTAATTTTTTTTTTCTCTAATTTTGGTTCTTCAATATTTTCATTTTTTTTTACAGGAGGAGATGCTTTCAATTTAGTTTGAGTATTTTCTATTGGTTTTTGAGACTGTTCAATTTTAATTTGATTTTGATTAGGTTTTTGATTTTCTTTTTTTTGATTTGATTTAACTGTCTTTTGTTTATTATTTGAGCTTCCACAAGCACCCATTTTTATCTTAATATATACTTTATTTGTTATTTGAAATATTATTTTTTTTTATAATTTTAATGAGTAATCAAGAAGATGATAATGTTGTTATTGATATTGATGATGATGAAGGAGATTCTTTTTTAAATATTTTTTTAGGAAGGAATAGATTATGATTTAGATGGTTTGGCTAAATAATGTGAAGGAATTGAATGTATTATTAAAGAAAGAAATATAAAATAAAAGAGTATTATATGATTATTTAATTATTTCTATTTTTTTGAGATACAAAAATTTGATTCTGCTTCATATGAAATAGAAAGATAAGAAAAAAAGAAAAATAAAAAATTATTTAGTTCTATAATAATATAATAATATGAAAAATTATTTATATAATTATTAATTATGAAAAAATTAAAATAATTATTTTTTTAAACTCAATTACATTGATTTTTTCTTTTATATTATTAAATTCATTTATTATTAAATCTACATTGAAAATTAATTAAACAAATTATATATTCATAAATTTTTAAACTCAACTAAAAGATTTTGCTATCATTTAATGAAATTTCTCTTTTTAATTTTATTCCTAAATTAGGGACTGTTATTTTTTCATATTTTATATAAAATCTATAAAAACTTTCAAATTCCCATTTTTCTTTTTGAATATTAGGAATATTATTTAATTTATTTATATCATTAAATTTATTATTAAACTCTTCCATTGATAAATAACCTTTATTTGTTTTATCTAATTTCTTAAATTCATACTCAATTCTAAGTTTTTGAATAAATTTTTTTGATTCAATTATTACATAAAAGAATTTAGTTACATCAACTAATTGATTTTTTAAATTTTCTTCTCCTTTCTCTTCAATAAATTTTTTAACTTTTTCAATAAATTCTTTTTCAATATATTTTTTCTTTAATGTCTCACTTATTAAATAATCCATATTAACATAAATTCTTCCTTCTTTTAATTTTTTATCATCTTCATTAGTTTTAATATTTTTATCTTTACTTCTATTTAAACAAATGAATAATTTATAAATATTATTATCAGATACATATTTAATATAAATTTGTCTCAAAATTTTCAAAGACTCAATATCATTATTTAATATATAAATAATTTTTTTAATATCAGGATTAAAATTAGAAGGAATAGTTTCTACACCATCAAAAGAATTTTTAATTAATTTTAATTCACATAAGGCTTGAATAGCATTAACTCTTTTTGAAGGATCTCTTTCTAATAAATGCATAGCTAAATTTTTTAATAAAGGATTTTTAAATCCATTAAAATTAATTTTTTTAAATAAGACATCATTTTTAACAGAATCATTCTTATTTTTAATCCCAGAGAAAGGTCGAGTACCATTAATCATATTATACAAAACAACACCAACAGACCATAAATCTACTTTACAATCATAACTTTTCCCTAGATAAATTTCGGGAGCAGCATATTGAGGTGTACCTAATTGTTCATAGAACTTATCATTATTTTTAGGTATATAATCACTAAAACCAAAATCAATTAATTTTATTATATTTCTTCCATTTATATTTTTAATAAGGAAATTTTCTGGTTTAATATCTCGATGAATTACTCCTATTTCTTCATGTAAATATATTAAAGCTTTTAATATTTGTTCTAAAATATTCATTGCTTCTTCTTCTTCAATTTTTTGCTTTTTACTATTTATTATATAATCAAATAAATCTCCTCCATTACATAATTCAAGAATTAAATGAATTGATGTATTATCTTCATAAATTTCATAACATTTTATTATATTTTCATGGATGCATTTTAATGTTATTTCTATTTCTCTTTTGAAATAAATATTTTTTGCTATATCATTTTTCCATATTGATTTTATAGCATATGAATTTCCTTTTTTATCTTTTCCTTCTCTTATTATTCCTGTCACTCCTTTGCCTAAAAATATATCTGTTATTTTTATTGCTTTGTTTATGTCATCATATTTTGTTTTTTCACTTATTCTATTTACAATTATGTTAGGTTTTTCTTTTTTGATTGCTGAAAATGTACGGCTTGATGTTTTTTCTGATGTTTGATTTGTACTTGTTGTACTTTCAAATGTTGACATTCTTTGATGTTTTGAATATTTTTTGTTTGATGCACATGCACCCATTTTTAATTATTTTAATTTTAATTATTTGATTATATTTTTATGAAACAGATTATTAATATCCCATTTATAATTTATTTATAATTAATATTATTCATTTCTTATCATTTTTTAATTTTTTTTTCAAAAATATAAAATTGATTGAGCAATTTTTATTATAATTTCATAATTTAAAAACTCAATTAAAAAAATGTCAAAACCAAATAATAATTATTTAAACGATTCAAATGAAGAAGATAAAAATATAAAAGTATACGAAAACGATGAAGCATATATGTTTGGAGACAATAATTCAAATAATAATTCAAATCCTAACGAGGAAGGAGAATTAAATGAAAATGATTTACAAGAAAATAATCAAATAATAGAAAAAAATGAAAATGACTTAAATCCAATTCAAGAGAATATAACACCAGAAAATAATCAAGATGAAACTGTAAGAAATCAACAAAATGAAAATAACAATAATATTAATATAAATAATGTAAATGAAAATAATAATTATGAAGCAGAAGAAGAAGAAGATCAAGAACAAGGAAATGAAGAAGGAGAAAATGATGGAATACCATTAATAACGTTAAATTATATATCAATATGTCAATGTTGTAAAAATCAATTTAATAGTAGTATTAATATACCATATTTATTCAAATGTGGTCATTTTTTTTGTAAAAAATGTATTGAAGAACAATTTACAGATGAAGAAGGAATAAAATGTCCTAATGATGGTTTAATTGCTTATTCAATTAAAGAATTAAAATTATTAAATAATTTAATTACTGATAAATATGTTGAATCTAATACTCAAAGAGAAGGATTAAATAATGGTTTTTATTGTGAAATTCATAAAGGACAAAAATTAACTCATTATATTGAAGAAACTAAAGAATTAATTTGTGTATATTGTGCTTTTTCTAGATTTAAAAAAAATCCTAAAATTGAAATTAAGGAAATTAAAGAAAAATGTAATGATATTTATAATGATATTGAAAATGTTATTGAAGATAATCAACATAATGTTGAAATGATACAAGGTGCTTTGAAAAATATTAAAAAAAATAAAGAAACTGAAGAAAAAAGAGTTAATAGTTTTTTTGATCAAATTATGAATTATTTAAAAAATAAAAAACTTGAAGTTATGAATCAAATTGATTCTTTATTCACTGAAAATGCAAGAAAATTAAGTCAAAAATTAGAAATTTTTTCAGGGAAAATTGAACAAAGTGAAAATTTAAAAAATGCAATTGATGAATTTAATAATAATTCAAATATTAATTTTTTAGAAATTTTAGATATATATAATAAATTAATAAATTCAAATGAACCAAATAAATTAAATATTCAATTACAAGAATATAGATTTAATCATGATGATGAATCAAAAATGATAAAGTATATAAATAATTTTGGTGATTTAAAAGTTGTTTCAAAAATTTTTTCTTTTAATGGTGGAAAAGGACAAGATTTAGTTTTTAATTCAACTTATTCAAATAAAAATAATAATTTATCACAACAAAATGATTTATTGAATAATTCTGATTTTAATAATATTAGTAATTTAGGAATTAATAATTTTGATTATAAAGGAAATAGTAGTCAAAATGGAAGAGAAAAAGGAAGGTTAAATAATCAAGTTTTGAAAAATAAAAATTACTCACATATAAAACCTGATTTTATGCAAAATAATGATTATAAATCATTTAAGCAATTTAATTTCAATAAATAAGAAATTTCTTAAAATTAAATTTTTTTTTTTTATTTTTAATATTCATAATTAAATACTTTTTATTTGGAATTATATTTTTTAATAAACACATTTTTTTATTTAAAACTTGAAAATAATCTTAAATGATTATTAAATCTTAATTTTAAAGCATCACTTCTTATTGTTTCTAAAAATAAATCTGGATTCCTATTTTTATATCCATTTAATATATAATTAACCTCAGAATTTTGATTTTTTAAATTTTCCTGATTTTCAATGTTAATATAATGTGTTTCTAAATTTTTAATTTTATAATCATCTTTTGATTTTTTATATAATAAAGTGAATTGTTTTGATAAGGGAAGTTCATTATGACTAAAATTTACTCTTCTTTTTCCAGATTGAATAGATAAAATTTTACTCATTCTATTATTAATATATAGTCTTTTTCTTTCTTTATCTTCATTAGTATTAAATTTAGTTATTGAAGGAAGTTTTCTATGTAAACTAATCTTAATTGGTTTTCTGTAACTTCTCTTTGATATTATATTTATTTCAGTTTGAGATAAATTTTTATTTGATAACATATCTCTCATTAAATATTTTGAATGATTTAATGAATTTCTATTTGATATTATATTAATTAAAGGGTAATGTTCTTCTAATATTAAATTTTTATCTCTTATTATTTGTTTATCATTACTAGGAAAAAAGTCAATTATTTTTATTTTTTTTCTATTTGTTGCCATACCATCAAATGGTCTATATTCCCTTTTTTCATTTATAATTTTTTGAATTTTTTCATTTTTTTCTTCAATAATATCATTTAATCCATCTTTCATTAATAAAATTAATTACTGTTTAAAAATAATTAAAAAAAAAATTTTAAAATTACAATATAAAACAAATTAAAAAATTTGCTTTCAAAAAATATATTTAATTTTCAATATAAATATTAGTATTAACTTTATCTTCATCACTAGTCCAATTAACGAAAGTTTCATGACCTCCTTTTTCTCCAATTTCCTTTAATTGATGAGTAAATTCTCCTTTAACAATATTTCCATTAGCAAAATGCCAAACACCTTCTCCTTTTGGATAATTATTTTCAAATGAACCTTCAAAATAAGTTCCATTAGCAAAAATCCATCTTCCATGTGTAATTTGTCCATTAGCCCATTCACCAACAATTTTCATTTTAGTATCAAAAAATATAAAAGTTCCTTTACCATGTTTTAAACCATTTTTCCATGAACCTGAATATAAATCTTTAGTTTTTAAATATTTATATACACCTTCTCCATTTCTTTTACCTTCTTCAAAATGACCATAATATTCAGCGTCAGTTCCAAAAGTCATTTTTCCTATTCCAGATTTTTTATTTAATTTCCAATGTCCTTCATATTTATTACCAGTTTCTCCATAAACATAGATACCTTCACCTTCTCTAACTCCATCTTTAAAATCACCAGTATATGTATCACCATTTGTATATTGTACTTCTGCTTTTCCTGTATAATTTTCTGAGGATTTATCTGGTGTTGGATTACCATCTTCACCTATTTTATTTATTACATATTCTTTTGGTTCTGGAGCATCATCTGCCATTTAAGTTATATATTTATTAATTTATTTATTTTATGATTATTATTTTTTTTAAAATTTTTAATATTGTAATAATTAAATTAAAAAAAATTATTTTTGTAGAACCAATAAATTACTTTTTAAAATTAGAATAAAAAATAAATATATATAAATTAATGTCAATTGAAACATATAATGGTAATGCATTAATTGGAATGGTAGGTGATAAATGTGTAGCAATAGGTAGTGATCAACGTTTAGGAGTACAATATCAAACGATAGCATCATCAATGCAAAAAATATTCAAAATCCAAGATAATATATTAATGGGTTTATCAGGATTAGCAACCGATATCCAGACATTTTCCTTAGAAATGAGGAGAAAAGTAGAGTTATATAGAATAAAAGAAAACGTAGATTTAACACCACAACTTTTTATAAATTTAGTAGCATCAACTTTATATGAACATCGTTTTGGTCCTTTTTATGTAGAACCAATTGTTGTTGGTTTAGATATTAAAGATAATTACAAAGCTTATGTTGCTACTTATGATTCTATTGGTTGCATTACTCAAAGTGGTGAATTTCATGTTGCTGGAACTGCTACTGATCAATTATATGGAGTTTGTGAAGCATTTTATAAGAAAAATATGGATAGTGATCAATTATTTGAAACTTGCTCTCAATGCTTACTTAGTGGAATTAATAGAGATTGTTTTTCTGGTTGGGGAGCTGTTGTGTTTTTACTTGTTCCTGGGAAAATTATTTGTAGAAGGTTGAAATGTAGACAAGATTAAGTTTTTTCTTATTGAATTATTTTTTAAGATAAGATTTTTAATAAATTAAAAATATTGAAAATTTAAAACAATTTTTTTAAAAATTCAAATATAAATAATTTGTAATATAAAACATATTAATAATTAAAAAATGTATATTAATCATCATCTTTAGTATCATAATCATTTGCAAATTCAATAGTTTTATCAATTTGTTTTAATATATTATCCATTTGGTCTTTAAAATAAAAAGAAGTTCCTTTTTTTTCTTTATTCATAGCTTCTTTTAAATAATGAAAATCAAATAAATATCTCATTGCTCTTAAATTATTATTTTCAAACATTTTTGTATTTTTCATTTCTAATTCATAAACTTTTTCATCATTATTTAAAAAGTTTAATTCATCTTCAATTGCAATTTGATTAGTATGAGGATATTTATCAACAAATTTTTCAACAACTTTTTTTGCTCCTTTAGGAATAATTTCTTCTCTAAAAATAATTTTATTTTGTTCATTAATATCATTTCCTTTTAAAATTATTTTTTCTATATGATTTTCAACATCATCTAATAATCTACTTTCTTTTTTTGGTTCTAATATATTAAATCTTTCTAATTCAATTGTACTTCTTCTTCTTAATTTATCATGTAATTTTTTTTTTGTTTCTATTTCTTTTTTTGATGTTTTAATATTTTTTATTAATGGGACTTTTTTTTCTTTTTTTTTAAAATTTATAAATGTATTGACAATTTGAACAAATTGAGATTTTTCTTCATTTTTTCCTAAAAAAAGATCACCTGGTTCTTTAATAAAATTATGAGAAAATAAAGAAGAAATTGGAGGATTATAATTTACTTTTTCAAATAAGTCAAATTGAATTTCTTTTTTTTCTTCTTCATTTTCTTTTTTTTTTCTAATTTTTCCTAATTGTTTTCTAATTCTTATTTCTACTTCTTTTAAATTTAATAATTTTTTTTTCTCTCTAATATCTTTTGATACTAAAAATAATTTCTGGAAAAAATAACTGTATAAAATATTCCATCCTATTTTTTCTTGTAATAAACTTTTCTCTTCTTTTTTATGCATTTGAATAAGAATATGTAATTTATTTATTAAAAAATTTCTTTGTAAATAAGGATATTTATCATTTGGAATCATATATAAATTTGGATATAATACTTCTTTCTTATCACCATCTTTTACAGAAACTAAATCATCATCAGATGAAGATTCTCTTTTAAGTAATTTTGAAAAAAAATTTGTTTTGGACATTTCGTTATATATATAGAAATACTATTATAGATTAAATATTTTTATTAATTTTAAATTTTAATTGATTTTATATAAATATATAATATCCTCATCCTTTCTTACATTATATAAATAAATTAAAGTTTTATTTTTTAATGAAAATTTTATTTAATTATATTTAATTTAATTTGAGTTTAAAATAATTATGATATTTATATTTAAAATAATTTATTATGAAATTTTTTTTGTTTGATTGTTTATCAAATTTTAAATTTTTTAGGAAATTTTTATTTATTTAATATATTATGAGAAAATTATGTTTTTAAATTTTAAAGAATATTTATATATACATTTATTATGTATATAAAATATATTATTTAACTTTCAAAAGAATTTTTTGCAAATATTTTATTATTAAAGATTTTAACACTTGAACTTTTAGTTAATCCACTTTTTTTCTTTTTAACATTTCTTAAAGGAGATAATTGATTCATTATTAATTCAGAACTTCTTTTAATAATACTATCAAAATCCATTCCATTTTGAACATCAGATTTCATATTAGTAAATAAATTCTTATTTAATAATTTTCCTTTTTCAAAATTTTCTAATTTAAATTTCATTTCATCTCTCAATCTATCAATTTCATTTTCTTCATTATCATTTTTCAAATTTTTATCATCATCAAACATTAAAATTAATTTATAATAATCTTCAACATTTGATATAAATTTATTAACATTTATTTCATTATATTTTTTATTTGGTTCTATTTGAGCTTTGTCATAAATAAATTGTGATAAATTTGTTGAATCTAATTTTAAAAGATAATTATCACAAATTGGTTGAATTTTTAAAAACAAATCTCTTTTTTCATTTATTTCTTTTTCTAAATGCTCTATTCCTTGATTTAATTCTTCAATTTTTTCTTTTTTTT
>JAJJLH010000166.1:0-63197 GCA_023806865.1 Isotricha sp. YL-2021a
AAATTTATTTTATGGATTTGTAACAAAAGAAAGAGAAAAAGAAGTTAGATTTTATAAAGGTGGTGAATATGAAATACAAAATGAAATAAATATTCATTTAAAAAATTTATTAGGTTTATTAAAAATGCAATCAGATAATTTAAATAATAGTTATCATAGTATTAATTCAAAAGAAGAAAATGAAATAAAAGAAATATTAAATGGCTATATTTTGAATGGATATACTTTTCAAAATAATAATCAAAACAAAAAAGAAAAAAAAATAAAAAAAATAGTATGTTCTGAGAATAATAGTGCAATATTATCTAACACAGGTGATTTATATGTATTTGGTTCATATATTTACCAAGTTGCACCTCAACTATTAGAAAATTGTTTTAGAAGTATTCAACCAAGAGGAAAAAAAATAATTTCAGTGGCATTGGGTGCAAATCATATTATAATGATAACATCAGGAAAAGAGGTTTATAGCGCAGGTAGAAATTCAGAAGGTCAACTTGGTTTAGGATTTACAAGTAAAAATGTAGATATTTCAAATCCAAAACAAATTGAAGGTTTAAATTATTCAAATGCAAGAAAATGTTATGCAAGTGAAAATTATTCTGTTGTAATTACAATGGGTTCATCGACTAAAGTCTGGGTTTTTGGTGATATTCCTTTTTTACAAAATTCTTCTCATATTAATTATCAATTGGAACTTAAAGAAATGAATTGGGGTGAAATTGAAAGAATGGCATGTGCATCTAATCATATTCTTTTATTAAAAAAAGATGAACATAATTTATACACAATTATGTCAGTTGGTAATGGTATGTATGGAAAATTAGGAGATGGTGATTTAAAAGGAAAAAATCATTATGAACCTATCAATGTTGATTTACCAAATATTAAAGAAATTAAAAATGATAAAGATGTAAAATTAAGTTGTGGAAAATATACAAGTGCAGTTTTGGTAAAAGCTAATTTAGTTAAAGGAGAAGAAGAAGATAATAACTCATATAAATTATATATGTGGGGTCTTTGCCACCATGATTTTTTTGTTAATGTTAAAGATGTTCAAAGTAATCATACTTTTGAAGAACCTTTTCCAATTGAAAGTACAATTCCTGTAATTAAACCTACAATAATTAATACTATAAGTGCAGAAAATATGGCAATTGGAGAAGGAATTAATTATTTTATTTCCAGTGGATATTTAAAAAGTTATGGTAAGTTTATAGGTATTAAAGGGAAAAAAATAAAAATTGATAGTGCAATTATTAAGTTTGAAAAAGTTGCTGTAGGTTTAAATCATGCAATGGCAATTTCAAATGAAAATAAATTATATGCCTGGGGAAGCGATGTTATGAATAAATTAGGATTTGAAATTAATTTAAAATATGAAGATAAAATTAATAATGGGAATAATAATTTTGAATTTGATAATGAAAAATTTTTTGAAGAGCAACCAAGAAGTGTTGATAAATTAAATGAATTATTTCAAAATGAAAATGAAGAAAATAAAATTCAAAATGAAAAAAAAAATATAGATATTATTTTGAATGAAATTGAAAATAATAATTCATCAACAATAGTTAATTTATATAAATCAATTTTACCAAACAATAATTTAAATAAAGAAAATGAAACTCATATTAATATTCCAACAACTGATGATAATCATAATGAAAATATTGAAGTTGAAAAAAATAATTATTCTGATTCACTAAAATCAGAAGAAGATGAAATTTCAGAACAAGAAGAGGAAGAATTTGAAGATGATACTATATATGCAACAGCAAGAAAAATAGTAAAAAATAAAGATTATGAAATTTTAATAAGTGAATTAAAAGTCTCTGAATATAATTTATCAATAGAATTAAGACGCATATTAGAAAAATATAAAAATCTTGTTGACAAAAAAAATGATGCTAAACTAAAAAAAAATGCAATAAAAAATATGTTTTATTTTAAATTTTCTGAAAATCCTTTTAATGTTGAGTTTAAAAATTCTGACAAAAATTATAAAAAATTTCCTTCACAATTTATAAGATATAGGAAAAATTATAAAGCATTATTAAGTGCTTTACATACACATCCATGTTATTTATTAAGAATATATGAATACAATTTAATGAATGATAAAAAATTATATAAAGTAATAAAGCAAATATTTAAATCAATGAGAAATGATGAATATACTCAGTTACTTTTTATAACATTATGTAAAGGAATTTTAGAAATAGATTTAAAAAAATTAAAAATCACTTCAATAGATAAATATCAAATTTTTTTAAAAAAAAATGACAATTCAAATTTAGAATTAACTTTATTTGGAAAAGTTTGTAGATTTTTATTTAAAAATGATAGTGAATTTATTAAAAGGCATCAAATTGCTGTAATGTGTATTGTTTCAAATATATATTCTTCAACTACTTCTCATGCAGATTGTGGTGAAGATTTATTATTATTAAGAAATCCAAATGATAAAAATAATGATGAAAAAATAGAATTAACAAATTATGAGAGGAATAATAGGATTGGAAAAATTATGAAACAATTTAATATTTTTTCAAAAGATATTTTGGAGGGAAAATTAATTGATGGAAATAATGTATTTTTACTTGATCATTTAGGAGATTATAAACCATTATTTAAATTAACCGAAATGACTAAATTATTAATAAAAGAAATTATTTCAGTTTTTGAAAGAATTACCCAAGAAACTGATAAAATTTATGAATGGATAAGTAAAAAATTTGGTTGTATAGTATTTAATCCAATGATTAAAATATTAGAGAATCCTTTAAAAAAATTAGCTTTAAATGCAAATTTAACTGCTGAAAAAAGTTTATATAATAAGTTTATGGAAGTTTCAAAAGATAATTTCTATAGTGTTGCATATACATTTAAATATATCTTAACATATATAGCAATTGTGACTGATGAAACAAGATTACCTGATAATGAAATAAATAAACAAATTGAAAAGGAATATAATAATGATTCTAAAAAAGGTTCATCAATTATTCATAATTTACAAAAATTAATAAAATATGGAAAAATTGAACCAGATGAAAATAAAGAAGATAAAAAAGAAGATAAAAAAGATGAAATTAATAATGAACCATATCGTTTTGAATTAAAATTTTTAAAAGAATTTTTTAGGCATTCATTAAATGATTCAAATTATGTTATTAATTTTTCTTTAAGTTTACTCAAAGATTTATATTTATTAATAGTCAATAATAAAGATAAAATTAAATTAATAAATCAAAAATCTGATGTTATAGAAGAAATTCTTCAACATGATGGTTGTTTAGAATCAGGAGGATTAGAAAATTGTCCAGTTGCTGAAGAAGACAAAATGATTCAATTTAAATTGAAAACAAAATCTTTATGTCTTAAACCTGTATTAAATGTGATGAGATGTAGAAATTGTAATTGTATATTATTAAATGATTATATATTAGGAAATGAAACTTCATTTTTTACTAAATTTGAATTTATAAATGAAAATTCAGCAAAAGGAAAATATATTCAATTACTTAGAAAATTAAAAAAAATAGATGTAAAAAATGATAAAATAAATATATTTTTAAAACTTCAATATGAATCTAAAACACCTGATTATCAATTTAACGAATTATTAAAACAATTATTTATATTAATGGCAGTTGATTTAAAAGAGGATTTATCAATAACAGAAGATATAATAAATGATGAAAAAAAATTATTTCAAACAATGTTTACTCAAAATACATCAAATATAGCTATGAAAAGATATAGCAAAGAAATTGTTGAATCAAAAAAAAATATGGAATTTCAAAAAAATTATTATGCAAAATTATTTATAACTTTAGAAAAAATAGAAAAAGAATATGATGATAAAATTAAATTTACAGAATTAAAGAAGAAATTTAATGATAAATATAATAATGATGAAGATGAGAAAGAAAAATCAAATTTAGGATTTTTCTTAAATGATATATATGAAAAAGTTGAAACTGGAATTATGAGAGGATATGGAAATAGTGAAATTAAAGATATAAAAAATACTCTTTTATTAAATTGTAAACTTGTAAAGGTTTTAAATTATAATGATAGTTTACCAAGAAGTGAAGCAATAGTAGAAAAATTACCTCAATCAATGAAAAAGAAAATTCAACCAGCAAGAGATTTTTCAGTTTCAAAATTACTTAAAAATGATACAATTATAGAATTTGTTAATTATCAAGAGGTTTATTCTAATCCAGATAATTATGTTTTAAATATTTTAAAAAATGAAAAATTTGAGTTTATTTTAACTTTATTACAATTTTCTTCTGGAAAATCAAGTTCATTTACTTGTGGTTCAAATAATAAAAGTTCTAATGACGCTAAAAAATTAAAGCAAATTAAAATTGATAATAAAACTCTTTCAACAATTATTAAATATGCAAATAAAGAAAATAAAAATGATAAAAAGTTGATACAAAAATTCAATATTCAAAGTTTTATTGTTGTTGATGCTAAAAAATTTATTAAAATACTTAAAAAAATATTTAATATTGGATTTTATTAAATTTTTTTGAAAGATATTGATTTATAAAATATTAACTTTTTTGAATAATTATTTTTCTAAATATATTTATTATAATTTATTATTAATTTATTTTTTTTTTGTATTTTTCTTTATTGTTCACATTTTTATGAACATTTGTTTCTATTTTAGGTTTATTTTCCAAAAAATTAAAATTAAAAAATCTATTAGGTACAGCTATAATATATTTTTTATAGAATTCTTTAGGAAAAAAATATCTATCATCACCAATTCCTTCAATATACATACATAAACAAAATAAACAAAAATAAACAATTCTTCCAAGGTCCCATTTTGTATTAATAGAAAAAATTAAAATCATAATCCCAGCTCTAAATGGGTTTCTAACTTTAAAATAAATACCTTCACCATATGCATATTCACTTGGCATTGGAATATCCTCACCTGAAATTAACTTTTTAAAAAGAAAAATATTTAATTCATCATTTAAATATAAATTATAATATAAAGAACTTATTATTAGATATAAAGAATAAGTTATAGGTAAAAAAAACCAAATTGTTCTTACATATTCACTAAGGTCTAATTTAGGGTAAATATTTAAATGAGCAAAATTCATTGGTTGATATAACATATGAGTCATTGATATAGTAAAGCAAGATAAAAATTTACTAAATATTTTAGGATAATATATTAAATCCTCGTTTGCCCTTTTAATAAAAATTTTTACCATATCTTTATTTGTTATTATTGCTTCTTGAAATAACATTACTGATAATATTATAATATCAATTATTAAAGAATAAGTATAATTTTGATTACAATCATAAATTGTACATAAGGAAAAATGAAAATTTTTACTAAGCCTTGTTAACCCAATAATATCAATGTTATATTGTGAATTATCAATATTAAAATTGAAAAATATTAATAATTGAAAAATATATGCACATATTGTTATTATAATGAAAAAACAAAGAAAAAACCTATTTAAATATGAATAATCCATTTTTATTAATTTTTTTGACGTCAATTATTTTTTATTAAATAATAAAATTAAATTAGATATTAAATTATTAATAATTATATTTTATTTATAATATTTAAAACTAATTGAATTAGTTTAATTTTTAAATGATATATTTATCAATTTAATTATTTTAATTTTTTTTGATTGGAAAAATTCATTTTTTACTTAATAAAATTTTAAATACTCTTCTTTTCAATATTTTAAATTATTTATATTTTCATTTTATAATTTTTTTTATTATTTTGTTTTTAAAAAGATCTTTTATATTTATAATATAATCATTTAATGAGATTTCAATTCTTTTACTATTATAAAAATACTTTATTGGATAAAATAAATAGAAAATTCTAATTTGTTTTTCACTTTAATTATTCTTCATTATAATTTTTTAAATTCAAAAAATATTAAAAAAACATATATAATTAAAACCATTATATCTTAATTCTTTTCATTTGAATTACTTTTAAATTTAATGCTTAATTATTAATATTTTTATGGGGATTTTATATTAATAGTAGAAACTTTTAATACCAATGTAATTTGATAACTATTATTTTTCTTCTATTATTAATTGGTTTATAATTATCTTTAAAAATTTTTGTGTTTTTTTTTGATTTTTGGAAGTTGTTTATTCATTATTTTTGATTGAAAAATATTTTGATGAATGTATTTTTTTGTTTTAATTTATATTCATATATAATGAATTTGTTTTATGATGCTGTTTTAATATTTTTTGGTATTTAAAAAGAAATATCATTCACTATATTATTTAATGATGAACTTTAATTAATATGATATTCTATATGTATAAATTTATTTTTTTGTTTATTTGACTTTTGATTTTTATATTATATTTTGTATTTTGAACAATTTGAATTTGTTGTTTAGATATTTTGCTTTATTATTGCATTTGAATTTTGATGATTGATGTTTATATGGAATTTTTAGAAATACCTCTTTGACTTTGTGTTATTTTAAGAACAATTTTTTTATAATTTTCTTTTTAAATCATTAACATCAATTAATTTTTCTTCTAATTTCCCTTCAATAATTGTTTTTTCTTTTTCAATTATTTCAATTGCTTTTTTTAAATTTGAATTTTCTCTTCTTAAATCAATTATATTTTATTTTTTTATTTCATCTTTTTAAATTCTATTTCCATTTCTTCAAAAGATTTAATTTTATTCTCTAGGGTTTCTCTTGAATTTTTATTTAATTGATTTCTTATATAAAAAGTTATTTGGCTTAGTAAATTCTTTAATCGTGATTCATTTTATAATCTTTTATATCTAAAATCATTCTATTTGCTATATTGCATCATTAATTTTTAATTTTTTATTTAAAAAATGTAATATTCATTCCTTGATTAAATTAATTAAAGTTGAAAATTCAATATTTGAAATATTTTCCACTCTCTTCTCTTTTTTTATTTCTTTTTTATTTATATTATTTCATTCCTAAAATCTGAATATATTTATAATTGTTCTAAATTTAGAAATTTTTTTATTGAAAAATTTCTCTATTTGATTTATTCTTTTAAATTTTTTCATTTAATTTATTAATCATATAATTTTTTTAAAATATTTATTCTTATTTGATAAAAAAATTTTGAAAAATAAATATTAATTTTATTAATTAAATATTTATATAATAATTGTGTATTTAATATAAAAAATATTTATATTCTGATTTAATTAATCAATAAAATTTCTTTATCTCTTCATATTTTATTCTATTTATCAACTATCAAAGGATTTATAACTACTATTATCACTAAAGTCATTTTCAGGATAAAAATCATTAATATATTGATAGCATTCCCAAATATAAATATAACCATCAGTTCCAACGGTTAATATATTTTTATATTTTATTCCCCTTAATTGATTATTCATATTTCTTTCTTGCATATCCCAATCATAACTTTTAATCATTTTCTTAATATCACATTTCAATCCTTTATAATATGAAAATATTTTATCCGAATCAATATCTATTATCATTAATTCATTTCCTGCAGTAGTAAAAATTAAATGATTATTAGAAATCATTAGAAAATTATCACAATTATAAAAATCACCAACAATACATTTTACCATATTATATTCTTTATCATAAAATCTAATTTTATTATCATATGCCCCACAACAAAAACCAAAATTAGTACCCAATAAGCAAGTACTGCTAAAATAATTATTAAATATTATTATTATATTACATGTGTGAATTTCCCATACTATAAAACATTTATCAATAGCCATTGAGATAATAATATTTTTATAATTCCCTACATATTGAATAGTGGTAATACTATCTCTATGTCCTTCAAAATATTTTATTACTGATTCTTCTAAAACATTCCACATTCTTAAAATTTTATCTTTTCCACCTGTTATTATTTTTAAATTAGGTTGATTTAAATATTCTTCTCCTAAAATTAAAATTGTTGTAATTTCTCCAATATGATCTCTTAAAGTTTGTGTTAAATCTAAATAATTTGAATTTAAATCATATATTTTTATATATATTCCTTCCGCACTCAATAAATATCTTGTTTGATATTGTAAAAGGACTAAAGGAGGATGCAGTAAATTTACTTTTGAAAAAATACATTCAAAATTTTCTTTCCATAATTTTATTTTTCCATCTTTAGCTCCAGTTGCATAGCAAATTTTTCTTAAATTAAAATTTATTGAACATATTGAGGTAATCTCTTTTTGATGTAGCAGTATACTTTTAGAATATCTAAAATAATCACAATTTATATAATTACTATAATCAATTTCTTCAACACATTTTTTTTCTGTAGAATCTAAATAAGTTTTATGTCTTTGAAATTCACTATAAATAATATCTTTAATTGAGTAATTATAATATTTATTTATTTGAAATGGCAAATATGGTTTATTTTTAAAAGAACAATATAAATCTGATGTATTAAATAGACTTATCTTTTTAGGTTCATTAGATGTATTAGAAAATTCAAAATGTTTTCTATAATTATCATTCAATCTAGGATATAAAAAAGATTTATAATTATTTATTTGTGGATATTTATTAATATAATACCTATGTTTATCATGATATAAATTTGGTTCAATTGAATTATAAATATTTCTTTTTGTTTTATTTGTTGTTTTTTTTTGATTTCCATTATTTTCATCTTCTGATGAATAGAAACTTATTTCAATTATTTTACTATCATTATCTTCAATATTATTATGTTCATCATTTATTTGATTGAAAGGTATATTCCAATTATAATAATCTTCTATATTATTTTCATAAATATTATTATTTTTGCCAAAATTTTCCCATTTATTTATCATAAATTTTTGTTTATAATTCATACCATTAATATTGTATTTTTTATTCAATATTTGTTTTTCATAATTATGGTTATCCCTAATTTTATTATTTATATTTAAATTATTATTATAACATAAGAGCTTCATATGTAATTTATATAAATAAATCATAAAATTTATTAATTTATTTATAAAAATAAATCATTATTTTTTGTAATTAAATTTAAAATATGGGAACAGGTGTTAGTAGACATATGAGTTATATGAATGAATACACAGAAACTTTATCTGAACATGAAGTTAAATTAAAAGATAGAGAATTAATCAATATTCAATAATGATTCCATTAATTTTAAATGAAAATGAACAATTTGAAATAATAAAAACTTCAAAAAAATTACCTTTTATATTAGTTAAAGAAGATAATAAATTAAAACTTGTTTTAATTTTATTTAAAAAAAATTCTGATTTAGTAAATTTTGAAAATAATCTTAAAAAAATGTTAAATAATAATTTAGATTTATATAATTTAGGAAATGAATCTTCAAATCAATTTCCAAATGAATTTTCTTTTAAATTAATTACAATTGCAATTTTTGATGAAATTAATTTAGAAAATGATTCTGAAATCAAAGCAAAAATTTATTGTAATTTTAGTGAAATTAATTCAATTTTTGTTTCTATTTTTTATAAGCAATCATTAATAATTGAACAAATTAAATTTAATAAAAAAATAAAATTAGGTGATGAAAATTTTTGTTCAGTTGAACATTTTAAATTTGATAATATTATTGATTATCATTTGATTAAAAGTTTAATTAGTAAAAATAATGAATTACTTTTTAATGTTAGGAAAAATAAAAATAATTTAAATGAATGTAGTAATAATATAATTTGGGATTGTTTAAATCAAAAAGATATTGAGTATAAAACTATTGTGTTTCTTGATAAAAATAATACTTTATATTTTTTAGAAGGTAGATATATTATTTTTAATTATTCAATTTATAATATTATTTCATTTAAAGTAAAAAAATTTCAAATTAAAAATGAATGTCAATATTTTTTTTATGGAAACAATAAAAATGAATATTCTCAAATTAATAAATATTTTGAATTAAATAATAAAATTACAATTTTACTTTTAAAATATGTTAAATATGAATATGGGAAAATATTTTATTGGAGATTATTAAATATTTTATTTTCAGAATTATCTAAAGATTATAATGAAAAAATAAATCATTTAGATTTACTTTGTGATTTATTAACTACTTTTTATTGTCAAAGTTTTAATATTGAAAATTCTCATTATCCAAAAAATAAAAATTTCAATTTTAACTTATCTAGTTATGAAGATTATAATGAATTGATAGAAATTATACAAAAAAAACAAATTAATACAATTAAAGATTTATTAAATTTCTCAAAATTAATGTTTGAAAATATAAAAATATTTAATGTTTATAATAATTCATATTCAATTAGAATAATTTATTCATTTATCATTGCATTATTATCTATATATAATGATTCAAATACTACATTTAGTTATTTAACATATTTTTATTATTATTATGAATTAGATTTACAAAATATTAAAATAATTTATCCTCAAAATTATCAAAATATAAATCCAATTAAACCATTAATTTTTGGGAAAAATATTTTGCAAAATGAAAAATATATTTTTAACCAATTATATAATATTGAAAAAATAATTGAAGGAATTTCAAAAAATCCAGAACAAATTGAAACAGATGAATCTCATAATACTACTAATTATTATGAAGATAATTATATCATATTTACAAAAAAAATTCCAAAAATCCAAAAAATAAATTCATCAAATTTTTTAATAAAAATAATAGAATCAAACTATGACATAAATACAATAAAAAACTTAAGAAACGAAGAATCACTTTTAATACTTTCAGAAATATCAAAAGCTAAAAACAATCCATATTTATACATATCAAACATTCCAAACAATATAAAAATAAAAATATTATCATTACTAGATCGTTTAGATTTAGTAAAAAATATAATATTTCAACCAGAAAAAAAAAATTCAAAAATAGAAACATTATCCTCAAATTTATACATAAACGAAGTATCAGATTATGACACAGAATATTATTTAACAAAAATAAAATTTTTTGAAGATAACAGAATAAGAGAAGTAAACAGAATATTAAGTCCAACTCGTATATTAAAAATAAACATAACCCAATTAAATAAAATAGTCGATTTAGATTTATTAGAAAATGAAAAATTCTATTTAACATATAAAAATTTAATAAAACAATATACATCATGTATAGGAAATGGAGCATTAAATTTAAACACAATAAAAACATTCCCAAAAGAAATTTTACCAATAAAACCATTAAATACACAATGTTTATTAACAGGAGATACATCAAATTACATATTAGATTCAAATAAAGAACAATTAAAAGATAAAGATTTTGCAAATTGGGCTGAATTTAATAATGGAGTATCTCAATCATTAAAATTAAGTACTGATGACTTTAATAATAAATCATATATTAGAAATTGGATTTTATTTAATAAAACAGAACAACCTACTTTTGAACATGGTGGTTTTTTATTAGGAATGGGTTTATTAAAACAATTAGATAGTTTATTTGCTACTGATGTTTATCAATATATGAAAACTACACATGATGGTGTTACTATTGGAATTTTACTTGGTAGAAGTGCTAGTAAAATTTCTTCAATGGAAGAAACTTTAAGTAGAACTTTATGTTTACATATTTCATTTTTAATTCCTTCAACTTTAGAAATTACTATTCCTATGATTATTCAATGTTCTGCTGTTATTGGTATTGGATTAATTTATATGAAAAGTGGTAATAGATTAATGACTGAAATGTTATTAAATCAAATTGGGAAAGTTAGTAATAATAATGATAAAAATATTGATTTAAAACATCTTGATAGTTATAATTTGTGTTTGGGATTTGCTATTGGATTAATTAATCTTGGATTAGGAAAAGCTAATTCTAATTATGATTTAAATTATGAAAATAAGTTAATTTCACTTATTTCCAATTGTGGAAATTATGTTGATGGAAATTTAGATTCTCAAAATGTTATTAATTTAAATAGAACTGCTATTGCTGCTTATGCTTGTTTGACTATTTCATTTTTACAAAGTAAAAATAGTAAAATTGCTTCAAAAATGAAAATACCTGAAAATTTATATCAACTTGATTCATTTAAACCTTTTAATTTATATTTATCTTTATTAGGAAAAAATTTAATTTTATGGGATAATATTTATCCAAGTGAAAATTGGATTTATTCAAATATTCCTTCGTTTATTAAATTTTTATATGAAAATCCATTATCAATTATAAGTGAAGATTTTGCATATTCATTTAAAATAAATTTAATTGAATTTAGTCAAATTTCAACATCATATTATTATTCTTTATGTGCAGGAATAATGTCTTTAGGATTTAAATTTTGTGGTTCAAATGATTCTCAAGTATCATCAATAATAATAAATATAATAAAAACTAAATTATTAAAAGTTAATGTTATAAATGATATTATTATTAGAGATTGTGCAAAATATGATGATAATAATAAATCTTCTTTAAATAAAACAACTTTAGATGAATGTTTATGTATTTGTGCTTATGCTTTAGCAATGATTAGAGCTGGAAGTGGTGATTTAGAAACTTTTAAAATTTTAAGAATTTTAAGAAAAAAAGTTGATAATATAAATGATTATAAATACTTTAAACCTGGATATACACTTGCTATTAATCATGCTATTGGTATTTTATTTTTAGGAAGTGGTGGTTTAACTTTTAATAATAGTATTAATAGTTTGACTTTTTTATATATTTCAACTTTCCCTATTTTTAATAAAACTTTAAATGATAATGAAAAATATCTTCAACCTTTAAGACATTTTTATGTTCTTGCTTGTGAAAATAAAATTTTTGAAACTAGAGATGTTAATACTAATAAAATTGTAAGATCTAGATTATCTTTAGAGTATTTAAATGGTAATACTAATGAAGTTATTACACCTATTAATATTGATAATTTTAGTTTTATTAAAAAAATTTTTATGAAAGATATTCAAGGATATTATAATATGGAAATTAATAGAGAAAATATTGATTTTAAATATTGGACTAATAATTCAAATTTAATGAAAACTAAAATTGCTTTTATTAAAAGAAGACATTTATTAAAAAAGGAAATTTCTTTATCAGTTAGTCAAATTGATGTTAATAATAATCAAAGTATTATTTTAATTAAAGATACTATTAAATCTCTTCAGGATTATATTAATGAAAATAATTCAATTTTAAATGAAGAAGTTAAATTAATTAGTGAAATTGTAATTGAACAAATTGAAAATACTTTTGAAAATTTAAATATTGAAAATAATTTTGATTTACTTTATATGAAAATTAATTTATTAATTTTGATTCATTATGTTAATACTGATAATATAATATCTTTTTATATTGTAAATGATAAATTAAATAAATTAAAAAATGCGATTGGAAAAGGTAATTGTGAGCAATTTCAAGTTTTTGAATTTTTTTTAAATTTTGAAGATAAAAGTAAAAGTGGTAATATATCTCTTAATTTATGTATTAAAGAAATTAAAAAATTTATTATGAGAGGTTTATTTGAGAAATATAAGATAAATATTAGAAATTTTTGTAAAGTATATTTTGAAAATAATTTAAAAAATGAATTAGTTGATTGGAATTTATTAAAATTTTTAGAATTAAATAAATTGAATTTAACTAATTTTTGTTTAATTTTGCAATTTATTAATCAACATTTTAAAGAAAAAGATATATTACTACAATTAATGAAATGTCAAGAAATATCAAAAAATTTAACAGAAGATAATTATGATTTTATAAATAATTTAGTTAGATTTTTAACTGAAAAAAATAATTAAATTAAATAAAAATATATTATTATAAATGTAATTTTTTTATTTGAATTCAATCACTTAAAACAGATAATGAAAACTAAATCAGTTGCATCTCCTTTAATTAAAAAGAAAAATAAATATTCTCAAATTCAACCTAAAATATTTCAATTAATTGAATTTTATAATCCTTCAAAACATAGTACAAATATTTTAATTTTTCAAATTTTATATTTATTTATAAATCTTACTTCAATTATACTTGGATTATCTTTATTAGTTCCAAAAGTTATTTCTCCTTTATTTCATGAGATTAATTCTGTTATTGAACAATGGAATAATACTTATAGTAAAATTTTTAGATTATTAGATATTTATATTTTAATAAAAGATAAAAAATATATTTTAAATTCTAATAAAACTTTTATGATATCTTATCCATATTATTCTCTTTTATATTATCCTCAAAATTTTTATTTATATAATACTTCTTTTATAAAAGAAGAAAATATTCAAAAAATTTCAAACCGAAATTTACAAAATTTTAGTATAAATATTTCATTAGAAATTGATAATAATAAAATAGATATAAAAAATATAAATTTAATACTTTTGAAAAATGAGAAAAATTCATCATTATATAATTGTAATAAGAAAAAAGGTAATTTTAATAATTTATCTCAAGAATGTAAATTAGTTTATTATTTAAATTCATTATGTATTATAATAGATTCATCAACAAAATCACTATATGAATATTATAAATCATTTATATGTGATAATTATACAAATTGGTATGAAAATTACGAAGTAATTACTTGGAATAAATCAAAAGAACCTGAAATAAAAGATTTTATAAATTATAATAATTTCAAAATTTTAATTGGTGATATTCATGAACCTTATATTTGGCTTAGTTTTCAAGATAAATTAATAAATTATTCTGAAATTAAAGATTCAAAATTAGGTATGTGGTTATTATTTATTAATATTATACTTATAACTGGTGTTTTAATATTATATATATTAAGAAAAAACTTTAAAGAACAATTTTTAAAAAATCAACAATTGGAAATGAATGATAAAGTAAAAGAAAAAGAAGAATCTTTTAGTGAAGAAAATGATGATAAAAAGAATAAAATTAATAAAAATGATAAAGGAATTCCGGTTCCTAATCCAATATTAAAATAATTTAAATATGAAATAAATTTAATTTTAAAATTAAATTTATAAAATTAATAAATTAAAAAATGAATGAATCAACAAACGATAATACAGATGAATATGATAAAGAATTCATTTCCTTAATTATAGGTAATAAAAACAATTATTTTTTTAGAAATAGAAAAACAATCAATAAACTTAAATAAATATGATCAATTAAGAATAAAAAATTGGTGTAAAAAATTATGTCAAGTAACAAATAATATAGAATGGAAAAAAAATAGAAATCTTCATGCAATATGTATTTTAGATAGTGTATTAAATAATCATTTTGAATCACCTTATGATAAATTTCCTGCTGAAGGTTCAATTCCAATAATAAATAAAACTTTAGTTAAATCAAAATTAAGTAAAAAATTTTTTATAAATACTAATGAAATTATGCAAAGAAGAAGAGAAATTGAAGAAAATGAATTAAATAATAATTATCAAGATTCTATCCCTGAAAATAATAATGAAAATGATAATGATGATGATACTATTAATAATAATATTACTGAACAAAAAGATATTAAAAAAAAAAATCAAGCTAATTTTGTTTCTATGAATAAATTAAAAAGTAAATTTATTAAAATTAAAAAAAAAAAAAAACCTATGACTGAAGAACAAAGATTGAAATTAGAAGTTTTAAATTTAAAAAAAATTTTAGAACAAAAAGATGATGATATTATTCAAATTAAAGATGAAATTGTTAAATTAGAAAAAAAGAGAGATGAATTACAAAAAACTTTAGCAATATTTTTACAATTAGGAAAATAATAATAGTAAAATTATTTTTTTTATTTAATTTTATTAAATAAATTTATGATTAATTTTATACAAAATTTTATCTTTAATAATTTTATATTCTAATTTTATTATTCTAATTATAATTTAGGAAAAAATTTATTTTTACAATAATTAATATATATATTTTATATCTTAGCAAAAGTAGCAATTTTAATATTAAAATCTATTTTTTTATCATCAATCATATAATATGCATGCTCTATTTTTATATCTCTTATATTTTCTTGAATAATATTTCCTTCATGATTTTCTATTATAAATGTATCATCAATTAATTGAATTTTTTTTGATTTAAAACTTTCAGATTTTGATAATGTTGATAATATTTTATCAAAAATTTTTTCATTTTTCTCTTTAATATCATCTTTAATTAAATAAATATCTAATATTCCAGAATTTTCATTTGATATTAATTTAACACTTGATTTAGGTGCAATATTACAAATTACTATTTTCCTAATATCAGTTTTTTCAATAAATTTATTATCATCTAATTGTATTTTAAATTTAGCATTTTTTTTTGAGGTTAAAATAGTAATATAACTATAAAAATAATAAACAAAACTTTCATTATTTTCTGTAGTAACTTGATATACATTTAAATAAAAAAAATTTTTTGCTTCTGATAAATATATACAAATCATTTCTTGAATTAATTTATTTGAATTATCACTTTCACTTAATCTACCAACAAGATAATAATAAACAAAATCATTTCTAGAAATAAAATCAGTTAAAATTTCAGAAATATAATTTCCTAAATAATAAATTATAACACTATTAATTAAATCATCAATATTTGGTAATGCATTATTTTCTCTTTTATTTCTTATTTTTATTAAATCTGGATCATTTTGTTCTCTTAAATATCCATAAGAATAAATATATAAAATATTTTTTTCTTGAAATTTTCTTTTCTCATTTAATATATTTTTATCTTTTATTTTATTTGAATTTTTTTCTAAATTTTCAAAAAATTTTGTTTTTTCTTTATCTTCTTTTTCTTTTTTTGTTTTTTCAATTTCATCTATTATATCTTGTTCTTTTTTATTATTTAATAATTCTTTTAAAACTTCAATTTCTTTTAATATTTTATTAATATAAATATCTAAATCATTTTTTTCAATAATTAATCTTAATTCAATATATCTTTGTATTAATTGTTTTTTAACAAGAACAATATTATTAAAATGATCAACAAATATTTTATCTTGAGGAGAAATTTTATAATTTTCATAACTAATTTTACTAGAAATATGTGACATATATTTATCTTCAATATTTAAATATTGATTTCTATACATTTCAATAAAAGATAAAGTTTCAATATTTCTTTTAAATTCAATTTTAGGTTTCAAATACCTTCTTAAATTTAAAATTTTAACTTTCTCATTTCCTTCTTGTGAATTACAAGATTCTTCTAATTTTTTTTTAACACCTTGAATTAAAGGTCTAAAATCTTTATAATAATCAGTATTAATTCCTTCATCAATTATATTTAAAAATGAATTTAATAAACTTTTATTACTTGTATTTCTTGTAAGATTTTTTTCAAAAGTTACTTGAATTTGAGGTCTTTTTGGATTTATTTGATTCATTGTTAATAATTCTTCATTAAAACCTTCTTTTGTTTTATATTCTGGGATTGCTTTTGAATAAAATTCATAAACTTTTCTTAATTTCATTTGAGAAATTTTATATTCTTGACTCATAAATTGTTGACAATTAAAAATTATTAAATGTATTATTGTTAAATGATGAAAATCTTGGATTGTTTTTGCTTCACTTTTATAATTTGATTTTTTTTGTTTAAATAAATGAGATGTTGAAAAAATATTGAAAGCATTTATTTTGTTATTTGGATCTTCCTTTATAGCAATTTCAATTTTTGAAGCTCCAATATTTCCATTTGTAATAAAATAATATCTTAAAAAATCATCTCTTACTAAAATAAATCTATTTGGATCAATAATATTTAAAAGATATTTTTTTCTTATTTCATTTAATATTGTAATTCCTGGAAGATATAATTCATTTATTAAACATTTGTAAATATTAAATCCATGTGTTCCAGTTGGAATTGGCCAATTTTTATATGGGGATAATTCTATATAATATTTTTCTAAATATTCTCTTTTTGTAATGTAAAAAGGATAATTTTTTATTATTAAATATATTAAAAATAAATAAAATTCTATCATTTTCCTATATATTTCTATTAGTCTTTGATTTTCTTCTATATATATGTTTTTTTGACAATTTTGAATGTGATTTATTAATTTTGGAATTGCTATATCTTCTTCTTGATAAAAGTTTTGTTTTTCTTTATAGGATATTATTTGTAATAATGTTTCTATATTGTTGTTATTATTTAATTTTTGAGCTATTAAAAAATTTTCAGATATTGAATATTTATTTTTTTCTTCTTCTGGGGATTGCTTAATAAATTCTATTGGATTAAAAAATAGAAAAGGAATTTGATTAAATAAAATTTTATATTCTTCATCTTTTTGTTTATTATCTCTTCCCGTTTTAATTGATTCTAAAATATAATCTAGATTTATATTCTTATTTATTACTGAACTTTCAGATGAATATGAATAAGAATTTAAATCTCCTATCATTTTAATTTAAATTTGATTTTTTAATAATATATTATTAATATTTTTAATTTAAAAATGTTTTTAATATTTTTATTTATATATATATTTTTCTGAATATTTAAATTCAATAAATAAAAAAAGGAAAATTAATAAAAAAAAATGAAAAACCTAAAAAAAATACCTTTAACTAAACAAATAAAAAATAAAAAATAATTTATTTAAATTTAGAATTATTTTGTGCCTTGAATAAACACACAATAATCAAATGATTACTCCCAAAAAAATTCTGAATAACTTTAACAGCAATTCTACTATATTCCTTACTAAAAATATTATCTCTAAAATCTTCATCAAAAAGATAAAGAAGACACATTTCAACAGCATTATATTTTTTCCCTATTTTGGCACTAGAAACAATTTTAGAAATACCTAAATTATAACCAACATAATCTTTAACATTTTTTTCAATTTTACTTAATTCAGAACTTAAAACTTGTTTAGGAAAATTTTTTTCCTTATTAACTTGTTCGAAATAAAAATTAATAGTTTTGGTTGCACTATTATGAATAGAAAAAGGAGAAAAATTCGAATTTTGAAACTTATATAAATATTCTTTAGTATTAATCATATTTTTATAATCCTCAATATTTTTCTCATAAAATAAAGTAGGATTCATTCTTAAATTATTTAAATTAGTAATTAATTCATATTCAATATTACTTTGTTCAACTTTTTTTTCAATCATTTCCTCAGATTCACTCCATCCAATTCTCCTATTAATTTCTTCAACACTTAATAATTGAGCATCGAAAATATTTAAAGCTAATTGTCCATCAGGTTCACATTTAACATTTTTAGGTAATTGCATTCTTAAATATAAAGGACCAGAAACTTCAGCATATTGAATTAACTCATTTTTAACAACAAAAGGTTCACATGATCCAATCCTTCCAACTAAAGCACCATAATTAAAACCAACTGAATTACTAGTTTCTTTACCTTCTGATGTTGTGTAATCATATTTAGGATCAATTCTCCATTTTCCATTTACCATAAATTTAACATATTTACCTTGTTCTACCCATATTGGAAGTGTCTTTTCCATGTCAAAACAATCTCCAAATATTATTAATTCTATGTGATCATCTTTTTCTTTTATTATGTATGGGTATTCTCCTCTTCGACGTGTTTTTGTTGAACGACGTGATGAATTGTTTCTACGAAATGAACGGTTAAAGGAACTATTCATGCTTGGTAAATTTAAATGGTTTTTTTTTTGATTGTTTGTTGCTGAAGTTAAATCTGAGTTTTTACCTAAATGAAGAATGTCACCTTCTGATGGGTTTTTTGTATCTGGATTGTTATTTTTTGTTTCGTCTTCTGTTTGTACTGATTTTTTACCACAACATCCCATTTTTTTTATATTTTTTTTATTATATGTTTTATTTTTTTTTTATTAAAGTGTGTTATATTGTATTTTATTTTTTATAATTTTTTAACTCTATTTTTAAATATTTAAATCATTATTATAAATATTAAATATTATAACCTTTTTATTTATTTCCTTTCTTCGTATTATATCACATATAGCCTGTATTTGTATTATATTGATTATACATTGGATTATCATTATTTTTATTATGAATATTTGGATTTGGACTAATATTATTATAAGTATCAAGTGGAGGAGGGACAATTGGAGCATTATATGAATTAACTAATGAGACACGAGGATCGAAAGCCTTTATATATCTCTGAAGGAATAAAAATAACATAGAGAAAAAAACTAAAATTAAAAATATGAATAACAAATTTTTTAGAATTATAGAGTTATTTTGATATGAAATAAAAATTTCATCAATAATTTCATTATTTAATAAATTTTTTTTAGGATAAATAATTAAAACATACCCAACTAAACTTAATATAAATATTATTAGATCAATAATTAAAAAAAAAATAGTTGAATTCTTTAATTTATTTGAACCTTTTCTAAAAATTAAACAATGAATTAAGCAAGCTCCT
Organism: Isotricha sp. YL-2021a; assembly: GCA_023806865.1. Lineage (NCBI taxonomy): Eukaryota > Ciliophora > Litostomatea > Vestibuliferida > Isotrichidae > Isotricha > Isotricha sp. YL-2021a. The sequence continues at coordinate 20,441 of JAJJLH010000166.1, forward strand.
AAAATTAATATACATAGAAATAAAATACAACAATTTTCCTTCCCTTTTTCATCTGGTTTTGGGCATTCTAAATAATAATCATCATCTTCATTTTCTTTATGAATACATTTCCCACAAAAAAAATAAATATATCCTAATATTATAAGAAAAATAAAAAACCAAATTATAAGAAAGGATATAATACAAAGTGAAGGAATTTTATTATATTTAATTATAGTTGTTACATTTGAAAATATTTTTATATCATATCCTTGTATTTGACTTATTAAAAGTGAAATATCATCTTTTTCTATTTCATGAATAGGATAACCTGGGAGATTTTTTATTTCTTCATATATTTTATTATCTTCATAAATAATTTTTTTTTTTACAGAATCAATTTTTTCTTTAAAATTATTATCTTTCTTTTTACATTCTATTTTATTCTCTAATTCATAATAATATTTTAGAATATTTTCATTTGGATTTTCACATTTATAATCAATATCTGTTAAAGTAATATTATATATAATTGATGAATTAGTTTCATTATTTGATATATGAATATATTTTTCATTATTTAATTTGTATGTCTTATAATTATCAGATACTTTTTCATTATTATTTATAATTATTTTATTAATTGGACATTCATTAGCATTTGGTAAACAAAGAGATTGGTTAATTGAATCAATTATTCCACAATTATAATAATTATTTGAACAATTACCAATTGTTAAATAATTATTTTTCAAATAATCTAAATAAGAATTTCCTTTTTTTATACAAAATTGTTTCCCTTCATAATTTCCTATCTTCATTGGTTTAATTTTTTTAATATTCATACAATTTGATTCATTAAAATAACATTCTCTAACATAAAACATATTACTATTATTACAATAACATCCTTTATTTATACCATTATATATTCCTAAAGTAAGATTCTCATATTCTTTTGGACATGTTTCATTAATTAAAATATCTTTTATTAAAAGTTTACTAAAATTAACATTAATTGGTTGTTTTATAAATGTAAATTTCAAAATTGAACTTATGTTATATAATATTATTATTATATTTATGATAAGATAAATTATATTTGATACACTTATTGGATTCATTTTTAAAAATTTATTTTTTTTACAAATTTTTTTAAATTAAAATTCAATTTTAAATATAAATGATTGAAAATGAATTAGATATTACTGAAAATCCTATTAAACTCAAAATCAAAATTAGAGATACTTTTTTTTCTTTTTATAATAATTGTTTAGATAGTTTTAGATTTGTACCTTTTATTTATAATTTTTTTATGTTATTTTCATTTTTAAATTTAATTACTTTTTGTCTTTTTGATGAACAAAGTGGAATATATAATATTAAAAAAAAAAATTATATTGATTATATTAAATTAATTCCAAGAGTATTAAATATTTCTTTTTATTTTAAACATACTTCTAATAGTTCAATTTTTAATAAAATATCTTTTTGTTATTGTGCATTTATGATTTTACTTTTTATTCTTATTATTATTTTAGAAAAAAATGATTTAAAAAAAAAGACATTATATCGGATTTTTTATTCTTTATCTTTCTTTTTATTTTGGATTTTTTTTTTTCCAATAATAGATATTGCATTATATATTATATTTAATATTCCTAAAAGTAAAGATATTTTATTAGAACAAATTTTGGCTGGATTTACAATTTTTATTTCTTTAATCTTTTCTTTGTTTTTTGGTTTTTTTTGTAATAAAAGTACTATAAGGGTTGATTGTAATAATGAATTATTATTAATAATTATAAAATTAATTTTAGTATCTTCATATAATATTATTATTAAATATAATTGGAGTAATTATATTATTATTGTATTAAATATTGTATGTAGTATTCTTTTACTTTTTTATAATTCAAACAAATTTTTATATTATGATAATTCTTTATCAATTCCTTATTTTTCTTGTTTATTTGTTTATTGTTACTCAAGTTTAATTTCTTTAATTTTAAGATTATTAAAATCATATAAAGAACCTTTTTGGATTTTTTTACTTGGAGTTATTTTTCTATCAATTTTATCTAGAAATATTTTATATAAACAAAAATTTTACTTTTTATATGGCAATAATGCTGAAATAGATCTTTATCATTCATTACTTAATAAAAAATATTTTCTTGATAGATATTTAAAATTATTAAAAAATATAAAAATTAAAAATATAAATGAAATATATACAAGCACATTAGATACTTTAATTAATAATAATGATATTCAATCATATTTTGTTGTATTAATTTCATATTTAAATTATCAAGAAATTGATATTGGAAATTACGTTTTTGTTCTTTTAAATATATATAAAGTATTTAATAATAATGAATATAGTATGAAATTAACATTTCAACAATCATTTTCTTTATATAGAATAAAACAAAAATGTTTAAATAAAATGATAATTATATCATCAAATAAAATAAATATAAATCAAATAATATATTATTATAAATTAATTTCAAAATTTAAAAGAGAAATATTAGAAAGTGCAAATGTACATTTTGGTTTTTGGAATGATTGTTTTCATGATATTCAATCAAATAATGCAGCAACAAAAAAAACAATATTTGAACATTATTTTGTTAGATACAAACAAATAATATCAAAAATAATTCAAATGTATAATTATAATGAACAAATAGAAAAATTATTTTTAGAAATAACATCAATATATCCAAAAGATCAATTTATAAATGTTCAATATAATGAATATTTACAAAATGTAAAAATGGATATAAAAGATGATGATAATACAAATAATATTCAAAATATATATTTTCAATCAAATAATGATTTAGAAAAAATATATGGAGAAGAAAATTGTGTAATTATATGTGATTTAGATAATAATAATCATAATTTAATAATTAATAAATGTACTGATAATATTGTTAGTATTTTAGGTTATAATTCACATCAATTAATTGGAAAAGTAATTGAAGCAATTCTTCCTCCTTATTTTCAACAACATCATAATGAATATATTAAAAATTATATTGCAACAGGAAAAAATATTTTATTTTCAAAAAGAAAAGATAATTTATTTAAATTATATGGTTATAATAATTCATATTTTATTGTTTCTGTTAAAATAATTGTTAGACAATTATTTAGTTCTCAAAAATTTAATAAAATGAGTTTTATTTCACTTATTAATTATATTCAAGATGATTATGGTTTAGTTTTAATAAGATCAAATGGAAAAGTTGATTCTTTTAATGAAATTTTTAGTACTCATATTGGAATGAATATTGATGATGCTAATGAAAATGATATTTATATTTATCATATTTTTATGGGTTTATTAATTGGTTATAATAAAGTTAGTAAATTTAATATGAAAAATTTTTATAGTATAAATGAACCAGATGATAATTTATTTAAATTAAAAATGTGTAATGAAAAAAATTTTATAATTAATTTTAGAAATGAATTAAAATCAAATAAAACAAATATAAAAGAATTAGTTGGAATGTATTTAAATAGTGTTGAAGGATTAAATTGGCCAATTTATGATATAAAAATTGAAAGATTAGAATATAGTTTTTGTACAAATGAAAATAGAGAAGATAATACAATTTATATAATGAAAATATATGTTATAGATATTTCAAATGAAAATGATGAAATTGAAGAAAATGAGGAAGAAGAAAAAAAAAAAGGAAAAGTTATAAAAAATAGTAATAATCATGTTATAATTAATATGACTTCATCTGAAGATGAAAATTCTGATGTTGAAGAAAATGAAAAAATAATTAAAAGTTTTTCCATTTTTTCACAAAGAGATAGTCAATTAATTAAAATTTTAAAAGGTACTGAAATGAAAAAAAGTGAACAAATTGAAAAAAATCCTGGAGAATATTTTATGAAATTATCTCAATTAAAAGTTTTATTAAATAAAAAATATCATGTTAATCCTACAATATTTTCAATTGGGATTATATTATGTTTATCATTATCAATTATAATAATAATAATGTTTAATTTTTATTTTAGCAGTTTTAAACATTTAAAAATTAGTTATTCTGAAATTTGTTATGATTTTTCTTTATATAATGATTTAAATTGTTTATTTAAATTATATGTTCAATCAAATCAAAATTCAACATTATATTATTCTTGTTTAAATATTACTATTTCAAAAATAAATACTATAAATCAATTATCTAAAACTTTTATTATTAATAAAATAAAACTACAATATTTAGATATTAATAATACTAATAGTCCAGGTAATGATTTTCAAAGTTTATTAATTTTATTAAATAGAATTAATAAAAGTATTCAAATTGATATTAAAACATTTTATAATATTGTAGATTCTATTAGTAATAGAACTATTTTAATAAATGACGAAGTTTTTGAAGAAGTAAAAATTAAAAAAAAAAAGAAAAATTTAATTTATATTTTCATTCAACTTGGGGTTGTTGTAATTTTAATGTTTTTAATACTTCCTATAATAATATCTTTTAAAAAAAATAAAATATTAATTTTAGAAAAATTCTATAAAAATATATTTGGTATAAATAAAATATATTTTGAAGAAATAAAAGAGATAAAACAAAATATTAAAAACTTTATAAAAGAAAATGATAATTTCAATCTAGAATCAGAAAACAATGAAGAAAATAAAAACAATACAAACCCCAAAAAAATAAATTTTGATGAAAATGATGTAAATATGGCATTCACAGACCGAAAAAAAGAACCAAAACAAAAGAAAAAAAATAACTCAAGTTATATTCAAACATATTCAATATCATATATATTTGATATAATAATAATAATAATATTTATATTAGGAAATATAATCTTATCATTATTAATACCAATAATATGTTTACATTTATTTATGAAATTTTTAGGAGACACTGAAGATTTTTTAAATTATAAAATGGTAATTGATACTTATGGTTATTCTATGGAAAGATATATAATTATGATTTTAAATATTATAAATAATCCTTCAAGTGATCTTATTAATTTAAATGATTTAATTCCTGTTTATTATCAAAGTTTATATAATTTTGAAATTGAATTTAATAGTTTGACATCTGGAAATAATAAACTTTCTTCTTTTGATGAAATTTATAATTTCCTTGAGAGAGATTTATGTTCTTTTTTAGAAAAATATAATTATAATGTTGATTCATGTAAAGCTTTAGAAGAATCAAATTCTCAAAAAGGAATAATGCCAATATATAGTAGAGTATTAGGAACTTTATCTGATTTATCTCAAAATATTATTACAAATAGAGATAATATTAATTCTTTATATAAAGGAACTTCTTATATTTATATTGATGAAACTTTTGATAAATATATTCTTTCTAGTTTCAAAATATTTCATATTCAATTAGAAGAAGCTTATCAAAATATAATTAATAAACATAAAACAGTTGCAATTGTTTTATTAGTTTTTTTCATTTTAATTATTTTGTTTAATAGTTTAGTAGTTATTATTTTATTTTTGGGAAGAAAAGTTTATGAGGATGAAGTAGATACTTATAAATTAGAAAATATCCTTTATAAATTTATTTAATTAAAAATTTAAATAATTAAATTTTATATGGGAAAAATAATCTGTTATTATCTTTCTGAGTATAAAAATTATTATTTTGATTTTGATTTATATTTCTACCATCACCATATTGAGTAAAAATACCATTTTCAATTTGATTTAAATACTTTTTAAATTCTTCAAAATTTGTATTTTTATTAAAATTTAAAATGATATTATTATTATTAAATATTTTATTTATTCTATTATAAAATGAAGCCATTTGCTTAATTAATTCTTCATATTTTGAATTTAAAATTTCAAAATCATATAATTTTGTTTTATAATTTAAACATTTATTACAAATATTAAAAGGAGTTTCTTGATTTATTTCTTTTTGATATTGAACACTATCATTTATTTCTTCTCCATTTTTTTTCATTTTTTCAATTTCCAATGTCATTTTAGTACCATATAATTCTTTTACTTTGTAATTCTCAAATTTCATTAATTCAATTTTTTCATTTAATTTTTTATTATCTAATTTTAGATTTTCATTTACTTTTTTTAATGAATTAATTTCCTTATTTTTTAAATCTAATTCATTTTTATAATAAGTCATAATCATATCAAATTTACTATTATTTGACATTTATAATTTCAATTACCAAAGTTTAATAAAAATTTATTATTAAATTTATAAAAATTAAAAATTAGTGTAATAAAATAAAGAAATTAATTTTAAAAAAATGGGAGAATGTCAATCTGTGAATAGAAATGAACAAATAAAATCCAAAAATCCTCGTAGTAAATCTACACATTATCATAATCAAAAAAGTCAAAAAAAAGAAGCATTAAATAATAATAATAATTCAACAAATAATAATACATCAATTTCGACAAATCAAATAAAAAATAATAAAGAAAAAGATAATAAAATAAATGATTCTGTAATACAAAATAAAAAAAAAGAGGAAAAAATTGATAATATATCATATATATCAAAGAAATCAGAAAAAATCCAATTAATAGATATTCCATTTTTTTATAAGCATTTTCCAACTAAAAATGAAAATGAAATATTTTCTGACAGTCAATCATATTCAATCATATTAAAAAATATACAATCATTATCATTAGAAAATGTATGTTTAAAATTATTAAGTTTAGAACAAAGAAATTGGGTAAAAGAAAAAGTTTTAAATACTTCTAAATTATTAACAAGAGATTATAATAATACAACAATTGATTCTATTTATTTTAATAAATATATTCATTCAAGACTAAAATTACAGGAAGATTTTAATTGGTTAATTTGGTCAATGGCATATTTTTTTAAAAATATTCAAATAAAAAATAATTTAAATATTCCTGTAATTGATAGTAATGAATGGGATAATGGTTTTATTTATAAAGGAGTTTATTTTAAATTATTAAAAGATGAAAAAGAAATAAAACTTTTTGAAAAAGAAAGAAAAGCTTTAAATATGTTTTATTTAGAATATATTCAAATGTTAGATAATATATCAATAACTCCTTTAAATAAAGATAAAATATTATTAAGTAATCATATTTTATTTCCTTTAATGGGTTATTGTTATTTTGATGGGTTATATTTAATTGGAACTGAAGTCTTATATGAATCAAATATAGATCATAATATTGATATTTCTTATTTTAATTTAGATGATATTGAATTATCTCCTTTATTTTCTAGATTATTACCAAATAATTTATTAAAAATTAAAAATCCTTTTTCTAATAATGAATATAAATATGTTTTAATTAATTGTTCTAATGATATTCCTAATTTACTTTCTGTTGATGGTTATGATATTCCTATTAATTATCCTTTAATTAATTTAAATATCAGATATGATAATCATTTCTTTTTCAAATCTAATTTTATTAATTATTTAAATTCTTTTATTAATTTTATTTCTAGAAATAAATATATTACTGATCTTGACAGTTTAGATTATTATAGAAAAACATATGGAATAAATAAAATTTTTTATTTTTATGTTTTATTTAAAATAGAACATAATAATTCTTTAGATCCAGAAACAAATAATAATATTGTTAATTTAATTAAAATAGAATTATTTGGAAAAATAATTAAAAAATCAATTACTTGTGATAGTGATATAACTATTGCCTTTGTTGAAGAAGCATCTACAATCATTTTTACAATATTAGCCCCAACTTTAATTCAACAAAACAAATTTAATAAATGTTTAACTAAATTAAAAATTCATTTCCAAAAATTAATTCAAAAATGGAATAAAATATTTTTTTATATTTTTAAAGGAAATAAGCCATTAATAGGAGATATAGATATAATGTGTAGTTTTATAGAATCAGCAAGAAAATATCCTTTTATATTTTTAACATGTTTAGAAAAAAAATTAAATATAAATATAAATTATGACTTAAAATATAAAGTAAGTATTTCATTAGAACATTTTCACAATGAAATAAAATCAAATAAAATTTTTTTAACATCATCAGATCCAATATTACATTCATATATTAATGGAGAAGAAATTTCATATTATATTTTAGCAAAATTAATAACAATATCAAAAAAATCAGATGAAATTGAAGAAGAAGTAAGTGTTGAAAATGTAAGTAATATGAGTATGGTAAATAGAAGTTTAGTAAATAAAAATAATTTAAATTATAACATTTTAAATAGTAGTAGAGATATCTCTGTTGGAGAATTCTTTAAAAAAAAACAAAATATTAAAAAAGAAAATGGATCAATTGATAATTATACTAATTTAGATAATAATGATCATGGTAATTCAAGTGATGGAATGGGTATGTTAGAATTTACTTATGATGATTCTAAAACTGTAAATAATTTAAAAGGTGCTTCAATTAAAAACCCTTTTTCTTCTACTAATAATATTATTTCTGCTTCTCAAAAAGCAAAATTTTGGGATAATCTTTGTGATAATTATCATATTAAATTTCCTCCAATTTTACATAAAGTTTTTTTTAATTTTACTGTGAATAGTGAAAATTATATTTATAAAAATTTAAATATCTGTTATTCTATTTTAGATAAAAATGTTATTTCTGAAAGTCAACAATATATTGAATATATTTTTCAAAATATTATTAGTATTAATCCTAGAACAAATAATAGTCTTCTTTATTTTTATATTTATTTATTTTTACTTGGTTATTATATTGAAGATGAAAATGTGAAAATTTGTAAAGATATAATTTCTAAAATTAATGATATAATTGAAAAAAAAATATTTTATTACAATATTGATTTTTTAATTATAATAAATTTACTGAATGGTTTATTAAATGAAAAAACAAAATATTTAGATAGTGAACAACCATATAGTAAAAGTTTAGTTTATAGTTTATTAAAATATGGTGAACCAAGAGGGAGAAATAATGATGGACATAATATTATGTTATTTTCAACATGGAAAACAGGAAGAAATGCAGTAATATTAGATAATAATGATATTATTAATGAAAATTTTAAAGAATTATTTCATTGTTTATATTATTTATATGGTTCCAAGAGACAAAGTAAATGTGAAGAATTTAATATTAATAAAGATACCTTTAATGATCTTTATATTAAAGAACAATTATTATTAAAAGAAATTCAATATTCTTATTCAAAAAAAGAACCTGATGAAAATTTTAATGATGAAGATGATGAAATGACTGGAGGTCCTATAAGAGTTGAAGCAAAAGGTATATCATTACATAATATTCAAATTAATTCTGAATACAATTTTAGTTTTTTAAATAAGGAAATTTCAACATTACCTTTTTTTTCTTTTCCTTCAATGAGTGATATAAAATCAAATTATGTAAATTATTTCTTAACAGAAAGATTCTTTTTATTTTTAGTAAAAACAATATTTTCATTATTAAATTTCCCAGAATCAAATTTTTTATATTCAAAAGAATTTATAAAAAAAAATCTAGATTTAGAAAATACCAAAAACCCAAATTCAAAATTAAAATATGGAAAAGCCTTATCTCCCTATTGTAAATTTATAAATGAAACACTTTCATATAAAAAAAACAATCCAAATGACATAATAATATCTTGGGGTAACAATTCTCATTGTGAAACAACACATAACAATTATGATTTTTTATCATTACCTCGTTTAATATTTAAACTAAAGAATCAAAAAGTAAAAAAAATAAGTTCAGGATGGGAACATTCAATATGTATAAATGAAAAAGGACAATTATTTTCATGGGGAAATAATAGTAAAGGACAATGTGGAGTAGAAAATGAAAGTGGATATAATACATCAACAACAATATCAACTCCTAAAAATATAATAGAATTAAATGATAAAAATATAATAAGTGTATCATGTGGAAATGAACATTCTTTAGCTTTAAGTAAAGATGGTTCTGTTTATTCATGGGGTTGGGGTCAAGATGGTGTTTTAGGTTATGATAATATTGATGATATAATTTATATTCCTACTAAAATTAAATCTTTAAATAAAAGGAAAATTAAAATTAAAGAAATATCTTGTGGAAGTATTCATAATTTATTAATTGATACTTTAGGTCAAGTTTATTCATTTGGATGTTCTAAAGGTGGTCAATTAGGTTTAGAAATTAATGTCTTGGAAAAATTATTTAAACAATATAATAGAGGGAAAAAAGATGAAAATTCCTTTATTTTTAATCCAATGAATATTGATTCTTTATCTAATATTAATATTAAGAAAATATCATCTGGAGAAGCACATAATTTAGCATTAAGTAATGATGGTAGATGTTATTCATGGGGTTTCGGAGCAAATGGACAATTAGGTTTAGGTTTCTGTGAAGAATTTTTTGAACCTGGTACAGGAATGATAAAAAGTAGGAAATTAATCCCTATTCAAATTAAAAATTTTGATGGTGAAAATTGCTTAATTAAAGATATTTGTTGTGGTAAAACATTTTCTCTATTTATAAATGATAAAGATGAATTATTTTCATGTGGAGTTAATGATTTAAATCAATGTGGTTTTGATAATGATAAAATTGAATATGATTATAATTGCAATGATATTGTTATTCCTTTAAAATTAGAATATTTTACTAATATGAAAGTTTTAAAAGTTGCTTGTGGTGAAAGTCATGTTTTAGCAATTATTTTGGATTGTAGTAATAATGAATGTAATTTGTGGAGTTGGGGAAGTAATAGATGTGGTCAATTAGGGATTGGATTGCAAAATAAGAAAAGTTTACCTAGGGTTATTAATTATTTTTTAAATTATACTAATTGCGAAATTAAAGATATTTGCTGTGGGGCTTATCATTCTTTTACTATTTTGTGTAATAGGAATTTAAGTTATGATAGTTTGAAAGATGATGATTTTATTTTTGAACAAATTGAAAACATTTTTAAATAATTTTTATAATATTTTTTTTAAATTTTTCTATATGAAAATTTATTTTTTTAAAAATTTGTTTTTTAAATATGTCAAAAGAATAAAATAATTTTTTATTATATTAAAAGAAGAAAAAATTATGAAATATTTAATAATAACATTAATAATAATAAATTTTACTTAATTATTTTTCATAACTTCTTTAATATAATTTTGTTTTTCTTCATCTAAAGCTTTGGTATTTAAAGTATTTTCAATATCAATCATTAATCTTTCAATTTGAAGAACTGTAGGATCATGAATAATTAATGCATCAAAAGTAACATCTTTATTTTCATCTTCATTATTTTCATGTATAATTTCTTTATCTGAAAAACTAGAAATTTTAAATGGTGTTCTTTGAATATTTTTCATAGTTGAACTTTCTCTTAATGTTATTGGTTGATTTTTTATTTCATTTTGTAATTCGTTTAATTTAAAATTATTTTTATAAAATTGTGATCTTTGTTTTTTCATTTGTATTTTATTTGAATTATTTGTTGTTGTATTTGAATTTGTATTATTTATATTATTTGTATTATTTGTGTTATTAACTTTTTGAGATAAGATATTTTTCCTTTTTGTTTCTAATTCTCTATTTTTTTCTCTTTCTTGAATGCTTGTATTTTTTATTTTTCTATTTATTTCATCAATTTTAATTTTATATTTTTCTAATTCAGTTTTTATTTGAAAAATTTCATCTTGTTGTTTTTTAATTGTAGATTTTTGAACTGATTCATTTTTTTTTTTTATTTTTGTTAAATCATCTATATTTTTTTGTAATTCATCTTTTCCTTCTTCATTTTCATCTTCTTTTTCATCATCATTTTTTTGTTTTTGAAGATTTTTTTTATATTCAATATTTTGATTTATTAATTTACATTTTGATTCAATTGATTTTATTTTATCTTGATATTTTTTATTTTGATTTTGAATATTTTCTAAATATTCTTTTTGTATTTTTATATTTGATTTAATTGTTATTATTTTTTCATTTATATTAATTGTATCTTCTCTTTTTTTATTATCTTCCTTTAATTTTATATTATTTTCTTGAGATTCTCCGTTTTTTTTTATTAAGAATGCATTTTCTTTTTTTAAATTATCATAAATTCTTTGTCTTTCTTTTAATAAATTTTCTAATTTTATTAATTTATTAGCATTTTCTATTACTTCATAATCTTTTCTTAATTTTTCAGTTTTTTCTTTATAATTTTTTATTTCATTTATATAATTCCCACCTTCTGATTTATAATTACTTTCATTTGATTTATTTTTTTTATAATAAATTTGATTTAAATAATATTCTGTCTCATTACATAGCGTCAGTAATTTTCTTCTTAATTCATAATAAGTATCAATTGAATTTTCATCATCTGATGAAAGAAAATTATTATTATCAGTCATTTTTTTTATTTATTTAAGTTATTATTTAATATATAAAAGTTAAAATTAGAAAAAAAATTTTAAATGTCAGAATCACAATCTATGATGAGTTCAATTAATAATGAACCTTTATCTGGAAGTAGAATATCAAAACTATCAAAAGTTAATTTATCTAAAGAAAATAAATGGGAATTACTACCTCAAATACAACAAAAATTAGATGAATTAATAGAACAAAATAATAATAATTCAACAATAATAAATTTAAAAAGTAAATTTGACAAAATAGAAGAATTAAAAAATAAATTAATAGAACAAGGAAATAATTTAAAATTAGCAAAAATAATAACATTAAGAGAAAGAAATTTATATTTAGAAAAATTACGTCAAATAGAAGAATATGGTGATGAACTTCAATGGAAAGATTCAGAAGGAATATTAAAAGAATTAAACACCTTATTATATACAGACTAAAAAAAAATTAAAATATATACAAAAAAAAAAAAAATAAAAATATAAAAAACAATAAAAACAAAAAAATTTTTTATTAAAATCGCAATTTAAATATCTATTTAATTAAAATATTCCACATCAGCAGCAAATCTTCCTTCAACTTCATCAGTCTCATTAACTTTTGTCCAATAATCATTAACTAATTGTTTATCTTCAGGTTTATTAATATCTAACTTCCTAATAGTCATATAAGGGAAATTATCATGTTCTTTCATTTCATTAGGAATATCAGTTCCTCTCCACATCCAAACACCTCTTATTTTATAATCACCTTCTTTACCATAAACACCATGAACTGCAAAAGCATATTTTCTGAAATTATCTAATTTTTGAAGAAACATTCCTTTTGAATTTGATGTTCTAAAAAGTACTTTTCCTTCTTCTGGTAAATTTTGATATTCCATCCACCAAAGGGAATATCCTTCTGGATCATATTCTTCCCAGAATTTATTCATTGCATCTGCTTTATCTTTATTATTTAAAAATGCTCTTTTAAATGTTTCTAAGTCTAATTTTGATGGAGGTAATTCATCTAAAGGATTTTTAGGTTTTGCTTTTGGTTTTTCTTCTTCATCTTTTTTTTCTTTTGGTTTTTCTTCTTTTTTCTTTTCTTCTTTTTTTTTCTCTTCTTTTTTCTTTTCTGGAATATGTGCTTTAACAGGTTGTTTACATAATATAATTCTACCATATGCTTTTTTAGCTTCTGGAGTTTCCATAATTTTACTAAACCATTTATTAACATTTTTAAAAATATTATCTCTCATTTGTTGAGGATATAAAAATTGCATAACAAATCTAATTTTATTAAACATAATAATATCAGCAAGAGTAATATTATTACCAACTAAATATTCTTTCCCTTCTAAATGTTTTTCTAAAACATCCATTCTTTTTTTTAAATCTTTTTGTGAATTATTAACAACTTCTTTACTATGATATTTCCATCCAAAAATAGGATCAATTAAAGGATTTGCTGCATTAGTAATTTCTAAAGTAGCATAATCAATCCATTGATGTACTTGAGCTTGTTCAAATGGATTAGTTCCTAAAAGTTCTTTTTTAAATTGTTCACATATGTAAAGTTCCATAGCTTTTGATTGACCTAATGCAGTACCATCTTCTGTTTCTAAGAAGGGGAATGTTCCTGTTGGTGCCTTTGGTTTTATTGCTGCACATTGATTTTCATCACATGTTGTTTGTATTAATGTTAATGGAGCATTTGCTACATATGATGTGTGAAGGATTTCTTGAGCCCAAGGACAAAATCTATCACCATAAAGTTTTATTGACATTTTAGATATAAAATGAAATTATTTATTTTTTTTTGGGTTAAATAATTTATTTTTTGAATTTTTATATTTTTTTTATTTTTGAAATTTTTATATTTTTTATTTTATATTTTTAATTTTTTTTATATATATTTTTTTTATTGTAAGGAATTAATGGAAAATATATTTGAAGAAAAACCTATTCAGTTAGTTACTGATACTTTTGATTTACAAAGTGAAGGAATTGATTTTTTAAAAAAACTGTCTGATAAAAGAGTAGCTATAATAACAGTGACTGGACAAGTATATTCTGGAAAGTCATTTTTATCAAGTCAATTAATTGGAAGAAATAATCAAGCATTTCCAATTGGAGGATTTGATAATAGAGTTCAAACTTTAACAAAGGGAATTTGGGTTTGGGGAAAACCAATAATAAAAAATGATACTTATATTTTAATTTTAGACTGTGAAGGATTTTTTATTGATAGTGATATGAAAAGAAAAGATTATGATGAAAAAATGTTTATTATATGCAATTTAATATCATCAACATTAATTTTTAATGTTAAAAAAAAAGATACTGATTCACAAAATAATATAAGTGATGAAATGATAAAAGAATCAAATGAACTTTTTAATAAATTAATAGACAATATTAATAAAGTAAAATTAGATAACGAAAATATTCAAGAAGAAAACAATAATTTAACAAATAATGATATACCAAAAATATTTTGGATAAATAGAGATTATGATATAAAAGATATGTCAAAATATAATGAAAAGTATGAATTAAATGATAATGAAACTTATCAAAAATTATACAAAAAAAATATAGAAAGATTATGTCTTCCTTTCCCAACAGCAGAAGAAGCAGATATGTTAATAAATATATATTTATCTGAACCTGATAATCCATTTACTTCAGAGTTTAATGATTCAATGAATCAAGTTAAAAAATTAATTATTGATAATGTTAAACCAAAGTCAATTAATGGTATTCAATTAAATGGTCAATTATTTTATGGTGTTCTACAAGAATTTACTACAAATATTTCAAGTGGTGAAACTTGTTATTTTATTTCTTCTTTAAAAAGCGCTATATATAGTAGTTTAAATGATATTACAGAGAATATTGTAAATAAGTTTAGAACGAAATTTACTGATGAAATTGATAAAAATTGTAATATTTATGAAAAAGTAAAAAATTCTTATGAAGAAATTATAAAAGAAATTCAAGATATTTTTCCTAAAAGTTATATTGGTCAAGTACTTAAATCTAATTATTTAAGTGATGTTTTGTCTGATATTTTTTTGTCAGTTAATGAAGACATTGAAAATAGTATTAAGGATGCAGTAAATAATTTTGAAGAAAAAATTAAAAAGATAAATGAAAATGAATCAAAAAAACAAGTTGAAAATATTCAAAATATTAATGATATAAAAACACATTTAAAGAATTTTAGTTCTGGAATAAGAGAAAAAATTGAAAATGAATTATTTAATGATAATACAAAATTAATTTCAATATTTCCACTTATTAAAGAATACATTGAAAATATTTGTAAAAAAATTGATTATTATTCTGATAATATTTCAAATTATGTAGAAAATAATTTAAAAAAATATGAAGGAGATTCAAAAAATAAAGAAAATATTTTAGATGAAAAAGTAAATGAAATAAAAGAAAAAGATTCTCAAATATTGGTTTTAAAATTAAATATAGATGATTTAAAACAACAATTATATTTAAAAGAAAAAGAATATTTAAATAATATTGATATAGAGAAAGCAAAATATAAAAAATTAGAAGATTTTTCTAAAGAAAAAGATCAAGTTATAAGAGATTTAGAATTAAAAGTTGAAAATTTAAATAAAGAATTAGCTATAAAGAATACTTTATCAAGTAAAAATGAAGAAGAATTAAAAAATGTAAAAAAAGAATTAGAAGAATTAAGAGGAAATTATAAAATATTTCAAGAAAAAACAATAGAAGAATCAAAAAATGATTGTTTAGATATAAAAGAAAAAGAATTAAAAGATTTATTATCTAATATTATGGTAACTTATTCAGAATATGCTGATATTGTAGGGAAATTGGAAGAAAATAAAAATTTAGTTTTTAGAAATAAATTTATAGAAGAAACTAAAAATGGAGTTGAAAAGACATCAAAAAATATGTTAGATGAATTAAGTTTATTTAAAGAAAAACATTATAAAACAATGACTGATAATTACGAAAAAGAAATTTCAAAATTAAAAAATGAAAATTTAACATTAACTTCAGAATTAGAGAAAACAAATAATAATTTAAAAATTCAAAAAAATGAATCTGAACTTTTAGAAAATAAATTAAAGAATTTACAATCAAACAAAGAAGAAGAACAATCAACAATTCAAAATAAAGACAAATTAATACAAACACAAAAAGAAATATTAGAACTTTGTAAATCATCAGAAAAAGAATTAAGTACAAAAATAAGTACATATGAATTAGATTTATCACAAAATATTGCAGAATTAAAAATGAAAGAAGATGAAATTGAAGTATTAACTTTTGTAATGGAATGTATATTTAAAAAAGATAAAAATTCATATGAAAGAAACTTAACAAAATTATCAGGACCAATTAAAGAAAAAATAAAAGAATTAAATAAAAAATATAAATTTATAAAATAGAACAAAATATAAACTTAATAATTAAATATAAATAAAAAAAAAATTTATTTAAAAAATAATTTTAAATTAAAAAACAATAAAAATAAATAAAAATATAAATTTAATTAAAAACAAAATTATTTCTATAATCTTCAGCTTCTTGAGCCATTTCTTCTTTACTTCTCAATTTTCGAGAAGAATCATCAATATTTTGTGCATTATATCCACTAGGAATAGGAATAATATGAATATGACAATGTTCAACAGTTTGTCCTGCATCTTCACCATCTTGAATAGAAATTTGTACTGAATCTGTTCCATAATATTTTTTTAAATTTTGAATTATATTTTTAGCTGAAATCCATAATTCCATTACTTCTGTTTCTGTTAAATCACTATATTTTTTTTCTACTCTTGTTGGACATAATAAAATATGACCTGGAACTATTGGTCTTAAGTTAGTAAAAGCAAATACAAATTTTCTTTTGTAAAATATTTGACTATCATCTATTGGGATATTTGCAAATTTAAGTTGATTTTTGGGTTCTTTATTCATTTTAATTTAAGTTTTTAGTTTTTTTAAATAAAATATATTATTTAAAATTTTATTTATTTGTTTATTTTTATTATTTTAATTATTTAATAAAATGAACCATATTCAGATGAACTTGATTGATATTGATATTTTTTTATTGGAGGAAATAATGAATCAATATATGATTTTGGTTTTTCTACTTTATAATCATTTAAAGTAAATAAGAAAGGATTATTATATGGATTTTTGTAAGTATCTTTATATGAATCTAAGAATCTATATTCATCTTTTGGTTCTTTTTCTGTAAAATATTCTTTTTGAATTTGTTCTGCTTTCATTGTTTTTGAATATGTATCATTTTTATAATCATCTTTTTTTGGTGTATATTTTTCATATGGATTAAAATTTGTTTTGTTCTTATTTTCTTCTATTGGTTTCTTAAAAGTATCATAAGGACAATTATTAATAATTGCTCTTTCTTTCTTTTGGGGATATTTATTATATGGATTAATATTAATGTTATTTGTATTATTCGTATTTTTATAAAAGTCTAAATATGAATCACTATAAGTTGTATAATTTTTTGGATTTGATAAATTTTTTGTAGTATGATAATATCCATAAGTATTATTATTTAATCTAATATTATTATTTATATTTGGAGGTAATTCAACCTTTTTTTTATTTTCTCTAAAATAATCTTTAAAAACAACATAATTATTATTTTGAGGAATATAATCTACTAATTTATAATATTTCTTTAAGAAATTAATGAATTTAATACTAGGTCTATCATAACCTAATTTTCTTGGTTCAATATTTTCTTTTTCAATCATTTCTGAATAAATAATTTTACCATTTCCAGACCTTTGACATTTTTCATAAACATAAAAATCTAATACACATAAAGGATTCATTTCTGTTATTTTTCCAATTTCATCATAAATAAATAGATGTTTTTTTCCAACCTTAATAAATCCAATAAATATATTTCCTTTACATTTTAAATAAATTCTTTGATCAGTTCCAAAAAATCTTGAACCTGTTGTAATTACTTGTTTTAATTTTTGAGCCTAAAAAAAAATTAATTTTAAATATTGTTTCTTACTTTTGCACTTAATTCCCCTATTGTATCTAAAAGATTTCTTAAATTTATATATGTTTGAGAATCATATTGTTTATAATTCCTTCCATCTAGAAAGACAATTCCATTTTCTGATATATTTCCTATTGCTTTTTCAATGTCAAAATTAAATTCCATTTTGATAAATTTAATTATTTATTTGAATAAATTTAAATATTTTAGGTTATTTAATAATGGATTATGATATAAATAAACAAAAAAATTTTAGAATTTTAAGAGAACAATTAACTGCTATTAATAAAGAAGATCTTAGTGAAAATAGAGTAAATATATTTTTATTAATAATTTCTTAGAGTGTAACACCTATTCCTCAAAAAAGGATTTTAAGGCCTATCAAAAGAAATGATATGAATTCAAATATTGAATTAAATTATGATCATAATATTGAAAGAAGGACTTCAAAAGCTACACAGAATAGTAATAATCAAAGTATTTTTAAATATGATTATTCAAATATTAATTTAAATACTCTTGGAAATAATAATAATTATAATAATATAAATAATGCCAATAATAATTTAAATAATTATAATCCAAATAATAATGAAAATGATAATAATATAATAACAAAAAAAACAGTATTAAAACAAATAGACTTAAATAATGAAAGATTAAGTAAAACACCAAATAGAATTTTACAAATAAATTCAAGGAATTCAAATTTAAATAGTAATCATACTCATAATAGTAATAAAATAATTCAAAATAGATTAATTAATGGGAAAATAGTAATAGAAGGAGTATGTTCAAATTGCATAAATTTAGAATTAATGAAATTACATAATTTAGGAATAAGAGACAATACTTCAGGTGATGACCCTTTTACAATTCAAGCAAGAAGAAAAAATGAATTACAACAAAGAATTCAATTTAAAGTAGATAGAAATTTTAATTTAAGTCAAAAAGCAGCAGAAAATACAGTAAAAATGGATGAAAAAACTAAATTAATAAATGAAAATCAAAAAGCAGATTTTCCTTTATTTAAATCATCAAATGATCCATTAAAACAAAGAACATTAGAAAGATATAAAAAAAATGAAGAATGTTTATTAAAAAGAAGATTTAATGGTTATAATAAAAATGTAGAAGATTTTCATAATAAACCAAATCCAATAACAAATGGTTCAGTTGATGCAATTGGAAGAAATAAATTAAGGAATAAATATTTACCAACAATAAGTCAATATAAAAAATTTCTAGATCAACAAATATTAAATAGAGAAAATAGAAAAAAAATGGAAAAAGATAAAGATAAAGAAAATGAAGCTTATATTTTCCAAAAAAATTTAAAAGAAGCTGAAATTGAAAATAATGCAAGAAATAATTATTTAAAAGGATTAAAAAGAGATTTTATTAATCAAAATAAAAAATTAATTGAAGATAAAGATAATGAAAAAAAAAGAAATAAATCATTTGATATTGCAACAGAACAACAAGCATTACAAAAAATAAAAGATGAAGATAATAAAATAAATGAAGAAAAATTAAAAAAAAAATTTAGAGTTAGAAAAGAATTAATTAGTGAATTATCTAATCAAATTAAATTAAAAAATCAAAAACCAATGGATTATGAACCTTTAGGTAAAGCTAATAATTTTAATATTTGTTGTGAACCTGAAAATATTGATGAATATGGAAGATGTATTAAATGTTTAAGAATAATGAAAAAAAATCAAATTCATCCTAAAATGGAATTTGAAAGAATAAAAGATGAAGAAAAATTAAAAATGGGAAATTGATGTATTATTATTTTATTTTTAATATATTTTTTTTTAATGAAAATGACTAAATTTTTTTATATATTTAATATATATTAATTTATTATTTTTTATAATTTTTTAATTATTTTTTAAATATTTCACTATATCTTAATTGTTGATTTTGATTATAATTCTGATTATTACTTTGATTATTATTTTGATTTTGAATATTATATTGATAACTATATTGGAAATTTTGATTTTGTTGATTTTGAGGATAATTTTGTCCAGGTTGCATATTATTTGGATTTATATTATAAGGTTGATAATACATATTTTGATTAGTTTGATTATTATAATTTTGATTTGGATTTTGAAATTGTATATTATTTCCTTGATTAGGATACATTGATTGATCATATTGATTTTGGAAATTATTATTATTATTATTTGAATTATTTGAATTTGGATTATAAAATTGTTCTTGTTTTATATTTACATTTCCTTCTTTATCTTTTATTGAATTTTGAGAAAATTTCATTCTTTCATTTTTACATATTATATCTATTAATTCTTTTTTTTCTATTTCTCTAGCTGCTAAATAACTATCAACTTCTTGATTTATTTCTTCAATTTTTTTTGCAAAATTTTCATAAAATATTAAACTATTATTTATATTATTAACATGTTTTTGAAATTCTTTTTTTGCATTTGATAAAAAGAATAAGTATTGTTGAGTTTCTTCATTTTCTGAATGTTTTAAATCTCCACAAGCATTAGCAAATTCATTATATTTTGATTCAATATCAATAAAATCAGTTTTAATCATTATATTTATTTCACTTATTTTTTCTAACATTGATTCATATTTTTTTTTTCTATCTTCACTTATAAGTTTCTCAGTTCTTTTATTTAAAAGAACATTTTGAAATTCTACAATAGGAATATTATAATATAAATCATTAAACATTTCTTTAATTGTTTCACTTAATTTTAATTTATCTTGTTCTAATTTATTAATTGAAAACTTTAATGCTTGTGTAGAAGATAATTCTGCTAATTTAGTTTGATCTATATTTGTAGGAATTCTTGCTTCAATTACATGTTTAGGAAGTGAAAATAATTCATAATATTTTGTTTTTTCTAATATTTTTTTCCTAATTTGAAAATCTAAATTTTTTCCTATATTTAAATTTTCTTTTAATGATTTACATTTCTCTAAAAATTCAGGATTATATACTCTTTTCCAATTATCATTTCCATATAATATTCTACATTTATCATCATCTTGTTTATCTTCATATAATTTTTCTTCTAATTTATTAATTTTTTCTCCCATTCTATTACTTTCTTTTGATATTTTATCAAGTTGACTTTCTAAATAATGTAATCCACCTTGATTTTGAACAGATAAAATTTCATCAAAAATATTTTGACTAATTGTATTAGAAGAAATTCCTGTTATAAGAGCATTAGGTAAATTTCTATTTTCTAAAAATTCATTAATTGATTTTTCACTTTCAAATTTTGATAACTTTTCATTTAAAAACTTTGCAACATCTTCAAAATATCTATTAACTAAAGGTTTAATATCATTTGGAATTAAATATTTATTTAATATTATAATTGAAGAAATTGGATTTGGAGTAAATTCAACTTTTAAAGGTTGAACTTTTATATCTGCTTCAATAATTGGTAATTTACTTTCTTCTGTTATTTTTTCTCTATTTATTTTTTCATTTAATTGAGTATATTTTTGAATAAAATATTCTAAATCACTTTTTTCATTTTTTAATTTAAATTCGTCAAAATACGTTTTAACTTTTATTATATCATTAACACATAAATTTAATTTGGATAATGCTAATTTTGAATATCCTAAAATATTTCCTAAGCCTTGAGCATATTTATCATAATCAATTAATAAAAAATCTTTTTTATAAATATAAGCTTTTGCTTCAAAGTAATTTCTTAAAAAATTAGGTAATGTTTTATCACAAGAAAAAGACGTTATTGAATAATTCATACATTGATTTAATAAATTATAAACACCCATTGATAATTTAGAAATAAGACCTTTAGATAAATTTTTGATAATGGCAATTTTTAAAACACAAATTTGAGATAAACCCAAAGCATAATCATTACAACAATTTAAAAAACTTTCTGAAAAATCAGGAATATTTTCTGTTCCAAGATATGTTTTTGAAGTTTCTTTAACTTCACCAAAAATATAACAAGCCCTTTCAAAATTTTTCATTGATTCTTTTAATTTTTCAGGATCTTCATTTTTAAAATCTAAATAACCTAATAAACAATAAGATATTGCAATATTAAATTTAACAGAACAAATTTCATAATAAATATTTTTAGAGGATGTTTCTTTATTACATGATGCTTCTCTCCATGAAAAATTTATTTGAAGTTCATCATAACTATTTCCTATTCTAATTTTTTGATTTAATATATCTAAAGTTTTTAAATATGTGTAACAATTAGAAATCATTATATTTATTTGATCTGGTGATGTATGATTATTACTCATAAAACTAACTATATTTCTTGTTTGATAAAATTCATTTATAAATTCTTCACATTGATTATATGTTTCTATACTATATTTATCTTGAATATATTTTCTAAGTGATTCTTTTATTTTAGATTCACATCCTATTCTAAATTTTCTAAGAGGAAACATTTTTTTCTATTATATAAATAATATATAAAACAATTTAATTCAAAATTAACTTTTTTAAACAATAAAATAATAAAATAAAAAATATATAAAAAATTCCAAAATAAAAAATTTAAAATCTAATGTTTATGATTAACAATTTTAGGACCTTTCCTATCCCCAATTCCCATAGCCTTATACAAATTATTTTTATTACCAACATTCATTTGATATCCACCATATTTATTTGCATTATTATTTTTATAAGCATTTCTAGCTTTATAATCTTGATAATTCATTTTTTCATATACAACTTTCCTTTTTGGTAAAATATCTTTAGCATTTGGTCTATGAGCTTGTTTACTTGGTACCCTCACATTTTCATTTTGTAATTGTTGATGGTGTACTGGTCTTCCACTTTGAGGTCTTTTATGAGGTTGTGGTTGTTGAACATTTATTCTACTTATGTCATCTCCTCCATAAAAATCTTGATATCTATTTGGTTTTGGTTTATCATTTGATATTATTCTATTACCTGACATTGGTCTATTTTGAGGCTTTTTATTGTTATTTATATTATTATTATTTTTTGGATTTTTTGGTGGAAGGTTAATGTATTTTGGATTATGGATTAGTTCTTTTTTTTTTTGCTCTTCTTTATGTTCTCTTAAATATTTTTCTGCTTCCAAGTTTCTTTGATATTTTTGAGGTGGGTCTTTTATTTTTATTGGTTTATTATGTTTTTCATTATTATATAAATTTTGATTATTTGCTTTTTGTTGGTAGTAATCATAATTTTTGTTATTGTTATTATTTTGTGGAAGTGCTCTATCTTTATTACCACCATAATTATATAAATTTTCTTGACGAAGATTTTGATAATTATTTCCTTGATTATTATTATAATTCAAATTATTATATCCATAATTATTGTTATTTTTATTTAATTGTTCAGAAACTTTTTTAAACTCTATTGCTTTTTTGGTTTCAAATTCATCATTCATCATCATTTCACCCTCATTTTTTCTCTTTCTTCTTTTTGGTAATTTATTATTAATATCTTTTAAATTTCTAGGTAATTTAATAGTTTTAATCATATTTACATTATCAATATTCTTAACATTATTATTAACAATATAAGGTATAACACTATTTTTAATAGTTTTAATTCTTTTTTGAATAATATCACAATTTAATAATTGATCCGTTGAATATCTTCTTTTAGGATCAACAATTAACATTTTACTAATTAAGTCAGATAAATCTTTAGAATAAGAACTAGGAATAGGTGGATATCTTCCTTTTAAAATATTAATTGATAAATCTCTAAGAGAAGTTCCTCTAAAAGGAGGGATTAATGCACATAATTCATAAATTATACATCCAATTGACCAAACATCACATTTCTGATCATATGTTGTTTCTTTCCAAATTTCAGGAGAACAATAATATGGTGTTCCAGTTTGAGTTTTTGCTAAACCACTTTGTGTAACTTTACTTACGTTTAAATCACCAATTTTTAAAAGACCTTTTTTTGTTAAAAATATATTTGCACACTTTAAATCTCTATGAATTATATTATTACTATGAAGATATTTCATTCCTTCTAACATTTGAATAATCCAATTCCAAATTGTTTCTTCTGAAAAATGCTCCCTTTTTTGAGTTACTTCTTTTATTTTTCCAGCAATATCACCATCATCTGCAAATTCCATTATAATATTTAAAGATCTTGTTGGTTCATCAAAAAATGCTTCATAATAATATATTATATTTGGATTGTCTAATGCATACAATATACGTATTTCATTTAAGGCACTTTCTTGTTCAGGCTTTGATAATTTTCCAATTTTTACGTTTTTCATTGCATAGGTTTTACCATCCGATAATTTTGTCACTTTTGTTACAGAACCAAATGCTCCTTTTCCTAATTGTTTTTCTATTTTGTAATCTTTTAAAGACATTTTTATTTTTTATTTATTTTTCAAAGTAATTTATATATTTTTATTAGGTATTAATTTTAGAAAATTCTCATTTGTTATTTAAAACGTTTGTATGTATTATTTTTTAATAATAAAAATATAAAAATAAAATTATAAAAATATTCAGGAAAAAAAAATATAATAGATAAAAAATTAATAAAAAATAAAATAAAATTAATATGGCAACCGATGAGAAAAAATCAATTTATCGTGAAGATTTCCCAGGATATAATGGACATATTCCTTATAAATATTCCATAATAGGAAAAACAATAGGAGCAACAAATGATACAATAAAGCATCTTTTAACAGCAGAACCACCAAAAGAAGCATCAATGCTTCCATCTAAAAGTACTGATTTTTCACATTATAACAAAGATTATTATAATGCAGATTTTAACAGAGATTATCCATTAGAAGAAGAAAAAATATTTTCAAACAGAAGTAAAGAAGCAGAAACATGGATTAAAGGTGATAAATATAAAATTTATCCACAACAAATTCCAGGAAATCAAACTTATGTTCCAGCAATTTATCCAGCAAATATACATGGAATGACTTATTCAAAAGCAACTGCAAAAGCTATTAAAGGTGATTATCTTAAAGATGCAGATATTCCTAATAGTGAAAGATTTAAAAGTTCAAATATGGAATATTATGGTAGACCAAAAATAAGAAGTGATGCTGAAATGAGAGAATTAGAAGCTAATAATGGGAATTATAGATATACTTTAAAAGGACAATATGGTGATGAAGGAAGAAAATTTTATAATGATATTAGAAGGATTTATCATTCTAAAATTGCACAAGTTCCTACTGTGGGTTATTGTGGTACACAAAGTATTTTTCAAAAGGTTATATCATATCTAAATTATGATAAAATTATGGAACAGGAAAAAAAAGAAAAATATGGTGTCGGATTTAAAGAAGCTGAAGGGCTTCCTCCCAAATTTATTGAAAGTTTACAATCTGTTAAACCTGATGTTGATGTTCCTTATATTGTTGGTTATAAAGGATTTAGAACTTCAGTTAAATCTGAAAATGTTCATGGTGAAAATTTCCATAATGCTTCATTAGAAGGTAGAAATATTGCTAAAATGAGATATTATAATTAAATATTAATTTTTAATTATTTCATTTGAATTTTTTAAATTTTCACAACATTTTTTTTATTTTTATTTTATTATTTCTTTGAATATTTAAATTAAAAATTTATTTATTATCAAATTCTTTAAGTTATAAAAAAAATATATAAATGTCATCAGAAAAAATAAATTTAACAAATTGTGATTTTTCCTCAAAAGGGAAAAGAATAAATTCACCTCGTTCAATAGAAGCATTAAATTTAATAGGAGTAAAACCTGAAGAACTTCATAAAATAACATTAGAAACATATATAAGAAGACATCATGAATGTAAAACTTTACCCAAAGAATTAATTCAAGAAAGATATGATAATCAAGAAAAAGTACGTAATGAATTAATAAAACTAGCCTTAGAAAAAAGAAATGAAATTGTAGCAAAGAATCCACAAAAAGAAGATAAAATGCAAGAAAAAGAATATATGGAAAAAGAAGAAAAACAACTTAAAGATAATCCAAAATTAAATGAGGGAGAAGAAGGTGAAGAAGGAAAGAAAGAAGGTGAAGAAGGAAAGAAAGAAGGTGAAGAAGAAAAGAAAGAAGGTGAAGAAGAAAAGAAAGAAGGTGAAGAAGAAAAAAAAGAAGGTGAAGAAGAAAAGAAAGAAGGTGAAGAAGAAAAAAAAGAAGGTGAAGAAGAAGAGAAAAAAGAAGAAGGTGAAGAGGGGGATGAATTAGAAAAAAAAGAAGGAGAAGAAGAAGAAGTTGGTAGTGGTGATGAAGGTAAAAATAAATCTAAACATAAAAAAGAAAATGTTTCTAGTGTAATTTTAGAAGAAAGAAAAAAATTAGAATTATTAAAAAAACAACAAGAAGAAAATTTAAAAATTATCATTGATTATGAATTTGAAATTAATGAACAAAGAAAAAAAAATGAAGCTAAAATTAAAGCACAAAGAGATAAAGAAGAAAAATTAAGAAAAGAAAAAATATTGAGAGATGAAGAAAGATTAAAAGAACAATTAAAAAGAGAACAAGAAAGAAAGGAAAAGAAAAGACAAGCAATTCTAGAAGAAGATAAAAAAAGAAAAGAAAGAGAAAAGATGTATAAAAAAGAAAAAGAAGAAGAAAGAAAAAAATTTTTAGAGGAAGAAAAACAAAGAAAAGAAATGCTTGAAAAAAGAAGATTAGAAGAAAAAGAATTTAGGAAAAAAGTTAATGAAATTTATCAAAAACAAGAAAATAAATTAAAAGAACAAAAAATTGAATTAGAAAAAAAAGAAGAAAAAAGGCAAAAAAATATTGAAAAAATGAAAGAAAAATTCAATAAAGAAAATGAAGAAAAAAAGAAAAAAACAGAAGGAAATTATAAAAGAGCAATTGAAATAAAAGAAAAAAAGATGAAAGACAAAATTAATGCATTTGAAAAAAAGCAAAAAATGTTAGAAGAAAAGCAAAGAAAACAAGATGAAGAAAAAGAAAAAGAATTAAAAGAATATAACAATGAACAAAGAAAGAAAGCAGCATCAATTAAAAGAGTTTTAACAAAAAATGATGATAAAGCAGAAAGAGAAAAACAAAGACTTTTAGCTAAAATGAGAAAACAAGAAGAAAGAAGACAAAAACATAGAGAAGAATTAGAAAACGATATGTTGAAAAAGGCAAATAAATTATATATTGCTAGAGAAGAAAGAAAGAATAGAGTAATTAGAAATGAAAGAATAAAAGAATATAAGAGAAAAAAACAAATGGAAGAAATAAGAGAAAGAATGGATAAAATTGATCAAATGCAAAGAGATAAAGAATTACTTAGAGATGAAAGATTAAAAATTGATGAAGAAATGAGAGAAAAGAAACAAGAAATGACTTATAGATTAAAAAAAATTCAAGCTTCAGATAGAGATTATACTAAACAAGAAGTATTAGATTATGTACTTAAAGGTAAGAAATTACCACATGAGAAAAAAAAAAGTGAAGTAGAAGAAGGTGAAGAAGGAGGAGAAGAAGAGAAAAAAGAAGGTGGAGAAGAAGGTGAAGAAGGAGGAGAAGAAGAGAAAAAAGAAGGAGGAGAAGAAGAGAAAAAAGAAGGAGGAGAAGAAGAGAAAAAAGAAGGAGGAGAAGAAGAAAAAAAAGAAGGTGGAGAAGAAGAGAAAAAAGAAGGAGGAGAAAATGTTGATGGAAATAAAGATGATGCTATAGAAAAACCTGAAGAAAATAAAGAAGAAAAAAAACCTGAAGAAGAAAAGGAAGAAAAAGGACCAGCTGAAGAAAAAAAAGATGATGCAACTGCTGAGGAAAAAAAAGAAGAAGTACCAGCTGAGGAAAAAAAAGATGAGGCACCAACTGAAGAAAAAAAAGAAGAAGGTGGTGAAGTAATTGGAGGCTATATGGAAGGAGCTGAAGTAGAAGAAAAAGGAGAACAATTTATGGGAAATAAATTAAGTGTAGAAGAAATTATGAAGAAAGTAGAAGAGAAAAAAGCAGAATTAGAAAATAATATTAAAAATGCCGAAACTGATGCTGCAAATAGAGAAAAAGCTTTACAAGAAGAAGTAGATAAAGATGCCACTAAAGCAGATGCTTTAAAAGAAGAGCAAGATAAAAATAAACAAATTCTTGATCAAATGAGAAATAATATTGAACAACAAGTTAAAGATTATGAAGAAGAATTAAAGAAAATAAATGGAGTACAATAAAAAATATATAATAACTATAATTATTAATAATCCTAAAAAAGATTGATTTTAAAAAATAAAATTTATTAAATTATTTATTTACTAATCTTAATTAATTTCAACTTTAATATAAATAATAATTGAAATATGGGAAATAATACTTCTTCAAATAATAGTTTTGATTCCCCTGATTCAGAATCAGTTAACAAAAATTCATTTGATTATATTTCAATAATAGGAAGAGGAGGTTTTGGTAAAGTTTGGAAAGTAGAAACCAAAAAATATAACAAATTATATGCAATGAAAGAAATGTCAAAAGTGAAGATTATTGATAAAAAAAGTGAAAAAAGTATAAAATCAGAAAGAAATCTTTTATCTAAAATGAATCATCCATTTATAATAAATATGCATTATTCATTTCAAGATAGAGATAATTTATATCTAATAATGGATTTATTAACAGGAGGTGATATTCGTTATCATATATGTAAAAAGAGAAAATTTACAGAAGAACAAACAAAATTTTTTATAGCATGTATTATTTTAGGTTTGGAATATTGTCATAATAATTATATAATTCATAGAGATATTAAACCAGAAAATTTAGTATTGGATGATAAAGGTTATGTAAAAATTACTGATTTTGGTATAGCAAAAATCCAAGTTGCAAATAATTCAAAAGAAACAAGTGGAACTCCTGGTTATATGGCACCTGAAGTTATGTGCTGTCAAAATCATACAGTTATTGTTGATTATTTTGCTGTTGGTGTAATGGGTTATGAATTTATGAAAGGAGTAAGACCCTATTTAGGTAGAACTAGAAAAGAAATAAAAGAAAAAATAATGGCTAGACAAGTTCATATTAAAAAACATGAAATTCCTGAAGGTTGGACAATGGAAGCTGCAGATTTTATTAATAGATTA
The DNA here is from genome assembly GCA_023806865.1 of Isotricha sp. YL-2021a. Lineage (NCBI taxonomy): Eukaryota > Ciliophora > Litostomatea > Vestibuliferida > Isotrichidae > Isotricha > Isotricha sp. YL-2021a. The sequence continues at coordinate 49,941 of JAJJLH010000166.1, forward strand.
TTACAAAGAAAACCCTTTCATAGATTAGGTTATAATGGTATTGATGATATTAAAAATCACATTTGGTTTAATAATTTCCCTTGGAAAGATTTATATTTTAAAAAATTAAAAGCTCCTTTTATTCCTGATAATTGTGATAATTTTGATAGTAAATATTGTAATCAAATTGAAAAACTTGGAATACAAACACAAGAAAGATATAATGAAATAATGAATAGAGATGATTACAATGAAATATTCAATGATTATTATTATTTTAATGCTGAAGTAGTTAGAAATAATTTAAATTATAAAATGTATATCAATCCTCATGAAAATATGTTTCAAAATGATGACAATATTCATTCAAGAAATAATATAAATTTCCTTAATCAAAGTCAAACTACATCTGATAAACAAAATCAAAAAAAAAGTTCTCATTATTATCATAATAGTTATGATAATATGAGAGAAAATCAATTACAAGCTTTTTCTGATGCTAATAATTATATTAAAAAAAGAACTAATTCTAAAAAAAATACTAGAGCTAGTACTAATAGTGGAGGAACTGCTGGAAATTCTTGTCATACTATTGTTAATTCCCTTTCTTCTGGTCAACAATATAAGTAAATTGTTTTATTCTGTAGATTTATAATATTATGAAGTTTATTAAGTATTTTAAAATATTACAATACATAATTTTAATAAAATTGTTTGTAATTTTTTAAAAAAATAGTCAAAATATTTATCTTTTGTTTTAAAAAAATATTTTTAATAAAAATTAATAAAAATATAAAAAAAAAATTATTTGTATATAATTTTTATTTTTGCATTTTTCTCATATCAAAAAAATAAGATGATTTAGGACTAATTATAGGATTAAATGGTAAATTTGATTTTCCTAAATAATATATTTTTTCCCTAATAGGTAAAGGGCTATAAGAATAATTCCATTTTTTTTTAACATATTCATCATTATCTTTTTTAATTTCTTCATAATAATTATAATTGTTTGGTAATGAAATTGGTAAACTTTTAATATTTTTTATTTTAATATTATTTTTATTCTTTTGTGGCAAAGGTGGAAGATAAATTTTTAATTTTGGTTTGGCTTTTCCTTTAGTTAATTGCTCAATATATTTATTATTTCTATTAATAATTTTAAATTTATATTCTTTAAAATAAGAACTATAATTATATATTGGTTTTGGAATTTCTAATTTTAAATATCCATTATTTTTACTGAAACTATAACTTTTACTTAAATTATTTGTTTCATTTAATTTATATTCTTTATCATTATCTATAATTGTAGTATTTTCATCATTAAATAATAATTTAATATGATCAATATTATTACTTTCTTTACCTCTTCTATCAAAATCTGAATAATCTTTCATATTTTAAAAAGAAATCAATTTATATTGAATATAATAAACTTTTTAAGTTTCATAAAATTTATTTAATAAAAAAATACTTTAATTCAAATATATAATTCATATAACTTCATCATATTCTTCATCAATTTCAATTTCTAAAATACCTTTTTGATCTAATTCAACAAGCATACCAATAATTTCAAAATAATCCGAAAAATCACTGAAAATAGTATTAACTTTATTCATAGAAAAAATTTCAGTACACATTTGTAACATTTGCATTAACTTAAGTGAAGTATAAGGATTACCAAGTAATAAAACCTTATTAATTCCTTCATATTCACTTATCATTGCAGTAGTTTGAGAAGCTACAGTACTATATAAAGTTACTAAAGACCTAGAAATATCTTTTTTATCAACTTGATTAATATTTGTTTTCTTATCTATTTTACCAAATGAACTTGCAATTAAATTAGAATCTAAACCAAATTGATCATAATTTCCACCGTATATATCACCAACACTTAAATCAATTAAAGAATTATTTCCTTGAATTGCATCATTAACAGCTTCATCTGGATCTTTATAATCAGAAGTTAATGTTAATAAAGACCATAATGTAGTAGCATCAAATGAATTTCCACCTAATCTTGTGAATGAATCTCTTGAATCTACTCTATAAATTGATACACCTTCTAAAGCATTTGATAAGACATATGGATACAATTTATTTTTCAAATCTATTTTTATTTTCTTTGTTACTGGATCTAAGCCTTCACCAACTTTTATTAAATTACCAATTGATTCTTTTGGTACATTAAAATATGCATCTGGGATATTTTCTGTTACATAATCAATACCATAAATTGATAATTGATCTAATTCACCACATTTTAAACACTTTTTTTGGAACAATTCATAAATTAATACCTCTTTTTTTCCAGTTAAATAACCACAATAATAACATATTGGAATGTGACTATTTTTATTTCTTGGTTCTGGTAATATTGTTAAACTATCTTTATGATTGTTTAATTGAGATTCAAGGACTTCTTTATTATCAAATGTAAAATTTTTTATTATACGAAGTTTATCTTTTAAAAATTTGAAATCTGGACTTTGTTTAAAATTTTCAATTTTGTAATAATTTATTCTGAATAAAAGTAGCATTCTTGTTTTATAATAAATAGTTAATGATGATTGAATAAATTCAAATTTATCTTTATATACTTCAAATTCTTTAAGTAAAGTATCAGATTTTCTAAGAATTACTCCACATTTTAAATATATCGAAGCTAAATTAAGTAACAACATATTTGATAAATAAATATATTTATTTTTCTCTATATAAAAAAGTTTCAAAATATTATTTAAAAATAAATTAGGGATAATTATATTTTAAATAAAAATGCTTGATTTACAAAGATTTAGAAAGGGAAAAGATATTGATATGGTTGAAAAATTTAAATCATATTGCAAGGTAAATAAAATTAATTTTGAATCATTCAATTCCAAAATAACAAAAATAAATCAATTAAAACAAAAGGTTAATAAACTAATTTATTCTAATAATATTTCTGATTTAAACAATCAAATTAATGATTGTCTTTTGTATATAAATTTATTAACACAAATAAATCAAAGTATAAAATTTGGAAAAGAGAATAAAATGTGGGAATTGAAATTTAGATGGACAAATGTAACAACAGGAAATAGTGATGTATCATCAAATCTAAATTTTGAAATATGTTCAGTAAAATATAATATTGGAATATGTTTTGCTTTGATAGGATATAAATATTTATATTCTAAAAATGAAGATGAATTAAAAATTTCTAAACAAAATTTTGAGAAAGCAGCATATATTTTTGATGAATTAAAAACAATGAATCAATATTTATCAGATTTAAAAGTTGTTGATTTTACACCAGAATATCTTTCAATTTGTACTAATTTTTGTTTAGGAATGGCACAATATTATTTTTATTTATGTAGTGAGTGCAGAAAATTAAAAAATGCAGGAAAATCAAGATTTATTACAGGAGCCTATATATATTTAGAATCTGCTTTAAGTTTCAAATTTACTAAATTAGATAAAACTTTTATTAAATGCTTATCTATTTATTTCCATGCTTTAGGTTTATATTTCATTGCTTTGGATAATTATATTATTGCTGAACAGGTAAAAAAGGGATTAGGATTAGTAATGGGATATCAAACTTATGCTTCTGAAATAATTAGTGAAATAAGTAAAGATGATTTAAAAAAAATAAAAGATTTTTTTAATATCAATTTAATTGAAGATTTAAAAGAGCAGATTAATACTTTTATAAAGAAAAATTTAAAAAAAGTAAATGATTTATATAAAGAAGTAATTGTTGATAAAAAAAATCTTCCAAAATTACAATATAATCAATTTGCAAAAAAATCAAAATATGAAGAAAGTGCAATAATGCAATTAAATGAACCAAAAGAAAGATTAAAAATAGAAGATTCAATGGAAAAATTATCTTTATCAAAAATACCATCTAATTTAAAAGGATTAATAGAACAATATAAAGATCAATTACAAAATGAATTAAAAAAAGAATTTAATAGATATGAGACATCAGAATCAATATTAAAATTTTTATCAGAAAAAAATTTACCATATATTTTAGAACCATATACAGATTATAATCCTTCAGCAACTCCAGATGGAGAAATTCATGCAGATGAAAGAATAATGAATGTAATTCAATATATAAAAGATAAAGGTGGACTAAATTATTTAAAAAGTAGAATGAATGAACTTGATGAATATTATAATTCTATTAATGAAACAATTAATAAATTTGGACAAAGTATTATTAAGATTATAGAGGAAGATAAAGAAAATAAAATATTGTATGGTGATCAATGGGTCGTTCAATCACCTGATGATTATGAAACTAGGATTAAAAATTATAGAAAACATTTAATTTATTGTAAATCATGTGACGAAAAAATAAAAAGTGAAATTTTAGCTAAAGAAAAATATTTTGATGTATTTAATTTAAGTGAAGAAGAAATTTTATTAAAAATTCCCAATCCACTTCAATTAGTTAATAATTTAAATTCATCGAAAATATTAAAAACAGCGCTTAATACTTTAAATGAAGATGAAATTTTACTCAATAAAGCATGTAATATAATATTAAGTAATGTTTCAAAGAATATTCCTATTAATGAATTAAATAAAGTTTATAATAAAAAAGAATCAATGTCAAATATAATTCAAAATGAATTAAAAAAATTAAATTCAAATTTTAATACAATTGAAGGTTATTCAAATAATATTAAAAAAGATATGCAAATTGTTCAAGAAAAATTTAGTGTTTTTGAAAAAGAAATATCTGGAATTAAAAATGATGGTTATAATAAAGCTATTGCATATTTTTCTAAAATATATGATTTGTTTCTTAAATATGATAATTCTTTAGATGAAAGATTTAATTCTTATAATGAATTTAAAAATAGTGAAATAAGAATTTTTAAAGAAGATTTTGATGGTTTTTTATTTATGAGAGAAATGTTTGTTGTTGAATTAAAAGAAAATATGGATTATAAAGAAAGAGTTAAATTATCTAAATAAGATATAGTTTTAAAATATTAAAAATTATTTTATAAAAAATTTAAAAATTTATTAAATGGATTATTTGTATATAAAAATTTTGAATAAAAATAATTTAAAAAATAAGATTTAAAAAAGTAAATGTCAACTTTTCCTAATTCACATTTATATTTTCAGAATGGAATTTATAAAATTGTTCTAAGTTTTGAAGATCAAGAAGAACTTCAAAATGAATTTGATGAAGAAAATAAGTAAAATTTAAATTTAAATATTAAATAGTGATTCAATGGGTTCAGAAGATGAGAAAAAACAAAATCCAAAACAAAAAAATAAAAAAAATCAAAAAGATGGAAATAAAAATTAGATTAAAAATATAATATAAATAAATATACTTTTTTTATGATAAATTTAATTTTTTAAATAATAAAAAAAATAAAGCAATATTCAAACAAAAAATACCTTTAAATATGTTTTAATTTTAAAAAAAATATTAATTATTTAAAAAATGAAATTATCGTTTTTCTTTATAATAATAACAACTATAATTTTTACTACAAATTGCAAAACTAAAAAATTATTATGTATAGTAGAATTTAATAGACATGGAGCAAGAACCTCTAAGTCATTAAGTTCAAAAACATTATCAAAAGTATTTGGATCGAATATGATATTAACACCAAATGGTTTCAGACAACATGAATTATTAGGTCAATATATGAAACAAAAATTTATGACAAATGAAAAATTTATAAAAGAAAAATATGACTCTGATGAATTTGAAATTTACTCAACTCCAATTCAAAGAACAATGCAAAGTGCAATTGGTTTTATTCATGGTTTCTATCCTAATTCAATAGTAAAAATGAATTATCAAGAATCATCTGAATTAAGTAATGTTATTAATAATGATACAATTCCTTTTGATTTAGATTCTTTTCAATATGAAGAAGTTCCTATTATTGTTTTTAGTAAAGCAAATGATATTTTTCATAGAATTCAATGTGATTATAAAGGAGAAGAATTAGATGATAAATTAAAAGGAGAAGGACAAAAATATAAAAATGGTATTTATGATTTATCTAAAATGAATTTTACTAATATTGCTATTGAATTAGGGAAATTTTTAAATGTTGATCCACCTGAAGAAAGTAATGATGATGAATATGGGAAATATTTAGAAGATTTAGAGAAATATTTACAAAGTTTTTTATATCATTATGGTAAAACTTTAGATGATCCTAATTTATCTAAAGAGATTGTTAAAGTTATTAGAATGAAAATGATTAATAAAAAATATTTTTATAGAGTTGAGGATTCTAAATATTTAAGAATGTTAACAAGTGAAACTTTTATTCAAATTTTAAAAAGATTTGAACAAAGTATATATGATCCTTTAGCAACAAAATATACTGTTTATTCTGCTCATGATTCAAATTTAATGAATATTATTACTAATTTATTACAAAATGAAAAATTATTAGAATATACTAAAAAAGCAATTGATGATCAAGATATTTTTGATTTTCTTTTTCCACCTTATGCTTCTTCTATTCTTTTTGAATTATATGATTATGGTGGAGAATATATTGTTAAAATAAATTATAATGGGAAATATATTGATAAAGATTTAAAATATATTAATCCTAATGAAATTAATAATGGAGAAATTAAATATAAAGATTTTAAATTTATGATGGAACAATTAATTGTTAATGATTATAAAAAATTAGTATGTGATGGGAAAATGGTTGATGAAAGTTCACAAAAAGCAATGAATTATATTTTAAAACCAAATAAAAAAGATTATCAAGCTCATTTTTTAAAAAGAATAAAAAGAAAGCATGATAATTAAATTATAGTTTATCATGAAATATAAATATAATATAATTTATAAATATAAAATTTAATTAATTTTATAAATTAAATTAAATACTTTTGATACATAATTTAAAATAATTTTTTATAAATGAAAAAAGGGAATATGATTCAACCAGATTTATTTAACCCAAAATCCCAAAGTGATAAATTAAGTAATGAAGACATGATTCGTTTATTAGATTATTATAGAATGAAAGTAGAAATGATAGAAAAAGAAAGATTTGATTGGTTAGCAAAATTAGAAGAAGTAAATATGAAATCAGAAGAATTTCATGAAAAAGAATTAGATCTTCAAAAATTAACAGAACAAATAACAGAACTTCAACAATCATTAAGTGAATCAAACATAGCATTAAATCAAGAAAGAAAAAAAGTTATACATTTCAGTAATGAAATAGATAGTCATAAATGTAAATTAAATAAAAAATATATAACATTTAAAAATAGTAAAAACAAAGGATGATAGAAGAAGAATGATGCAATTATTACAATTAGCAGAACCAGTAGAAAATTCAATGAAAATATATTTTGATAGAAGACCAGAATTAGCAGATAAACCACAAAAAAAAGATATAAATACATTTACAAAAAAAAATATAAATAGTAATAGTGTTTCATTAAAAAAATGTGTTAGTAAAAGAGGTCCTCCAAAAAGTTATTCTGATTATACTAAAACTACAAGAAAAACTCCAAGTGATGCTAGACAAAATGTAGTTAAAACTATTATGTTTCCTTCTGATTCAAAGGAAAATTTTGTAACTGATGAAAATAAATATTTAAAAAAACAAAAAGATGATGTTAAAACTTTATATGAAAATATGATTATGAAAATGGAAGAAGATGCTAAATTAAGAGATGAAGAAATTAGATTACAAACTAATAATATGAATGCAAAGTTACAGGATTTACAAAGAAGGAAAAAAAATTTAGAAAAATTAAATAATGATATTATAAGTGGATTTATGGATTTAAAATATGATTCTGGAATTAATAAAAAAAAATTAGATGATGAATTAGAATTAACAAAATTACAAAATGAAGCTTTAAATAATAGTTTAAAGGATGTTATTAGGAAAAATAATGTTGAAAGAGAAGTTGGTAAAAAAGAATATGCAAGAAAAACAAGACAACTTGCAAATGCTTTAAGAAATCAAGTTAAAAACAAAGAAGAAAATGCAAATTTAGTAAAAGAACAATATAAACAAATCCAACAAATTTATTCAGATAAAGTGAATGAATTACAAGATAAATATTATAAAATCTTAGAAAAATGTAATGAATTGAGATCAAGACAAGGAATTCAAGTTGAAGGTTACATAATGGAAATGGATCGTTTAAGAAATGAACTAAAAAAATATGAGAATTACACTAAAAATTTAAAGAAAATGGCACAAGGTGATAAAGACAATTTTAAAATAATAGAAAAACAAACAGATGAAAATAACGATCAATTTTTAGAAGACTCATCAAAAACTGATGCAGAATTAGCAGAATTAAAAAGAAGATTAAAAGAAGAATTAAAAGAATATGAAAAAATGTTAAAAGGAAAAGAAGGAGAAAATTTAGCAAGAAGTATTAATAATGATAATAATGATAATAATAAAAATTATAATAATATAAATAATAATAATTATTATAATAATGAACAAAGTAATGAAATTAATGAAGGAAATGAAGGAGAAGAAGATGGTTATGAAGGAGAAGAAGGTGAAGAAAATGATGGTAATATGGAAGGGGAAGAAATGGGTAATAATATTAATAATCAAGATTATATTAATGATGAAGAACAAGAAGGTGAAGAAGGTGAAGAAGGAGAAGGTGAAGAAGGTGAAGAAGGAGAAGAACAAGATTATGAAGAACAAGGACAGTAAATATTTTTTTTTTTATTTAAAATTATTTTTTTTTTGTGATTTTTTAATTGTTTATTTTTTGTTTTTTTTTTTTTTATTTTTTGTCTTTTTGAATTTTGCTTTGACTAAATAATATTAATAATATTAAAATTTTAAAGTCATTTATCATTTTTTCTAATTGATATATTGTTAAATCTTTTAAATCTTTTGAAAAATATTCAGAATATAATTTTTTAAAATCTATATGCTTAATTGGGTTAATTTCTTTAATAATTGATTTATCAATTGTTGATTCTGTAATTGTATTTAAATTCCTATTGACAACATTAGTTAATTCAATAGTATCATCAGAATTTATTTTCTTATCAATTAAATTATTAGAAATATCATTATTATCAGTTAAATAATAAATTAAAAAATTTTCATCAACATTTTTTGAACTTGGTTTAGGTATAATTAACTCTTTTTCTTTTTTATTGTTTAATATATAAATAATTTCTTCTTTACTAATTTTAATATCATTAGTATCGTAAGTTAATTTTTCAATAAAACTAATTCCTGAATCAAGAACAGTAGTAAAATATTCTTCTTTATTTGAATCAAACATAGTATGATGTCTAAATAATTTAACATAATTAATATTTGATTTTAATTTAGGAATATTTCCTTTTAAAATAGCATAAACTACAATTGGCATAACATCATCAGCACCAGCATATTTAGTTTTTTCTTCACTTTCATTTTTATATTTTGAATTATTAATTAACATTGTTGTAATTATATTACAAAAATTAATTATAGTTAAAATCTTATCTTTTGGACATTTATATTGATTTATCATTGATAATTCTAAAAAAATATTTTTGTTAAATTAAAATATACTTATTTACTGTTTATTGCTGTTTCTATATAAATATCATTTATTATTTCAGTTTTAATTTCTAAATGTTCAGGTTTTATAAAAGAAAAATCTCGTATTTTTAAATCAAGATTATAATCCTTTATTATATCTTCTTTATTTATTGAAAATATGTAATTAAATAATTTTTTAGTTATTATATTTTCAAATCCATCACATATTTCTTCATAACCATTTTCATCTTCTTCTAAATTTATGTTAAATATTTTAATATATAATTCTATTAATTCCGTTATTTTATCTTGGATTTTTTTGGATAATTCTAATTGTGTATTATTATTATATTTTTGGAAATTATTTAAAAAAGAATATAAGTTTTCTTTTATTTCTTCTGCATTTTGTGAATTCATTCTATTAAAAAAAGAAGTTGAATTTTTCTCCATTTCTCAAATAATAATTAAAAATAAAAATGTCTTCATTAGGTGAAAATGAAATAAATATGAATTTAGAAGAAGATATTAAAGAAGAGAATTTACCTAAACAAGAATTAGATATTAAAATAATACAAGATGAATTAAATATAAGTGAAGATAATAATACAGAGATAGAAATATTAAATGATAATTTAAATCAGATTTTAGAAAATGTATCATCAATAATATCATTTGAGAAGTAAATAAAAAAATATAATAAAATATTAGGAATAAAATAAAAAAAGAAAGAGATGAATTATTAAAATCAAAAAAAGAATTTAAAGAGAAATGTCAAAAAGAAATATTAAGACAAGAAAAAGAAAAAGAACATTTTAAAGAAAGTTTAGAAATAGCAAAATTATTAGAATGTAATGATGAAGATATAATAGATTTAAATATAGGAGGAACAGAAATATTATCAACTACAAAAAAAACATTAACAAAATATAAAGATTCTGCATTAGGAATAATGTTTTCTAAAAATCATTTATTACAAAAACATAATGGTAAAATATTTATTGATAGAGATGGTAAAACATTTAAATTATTAATTCAATATTTAAGAAATAATAAAATACCAAATTTTGAAGATGAAAAACAAAAACAAAATTTTATTGAAGAATGTGATTATTGGCAAATACCAATAAATGATAATAATAATTTAAATAAATCTCCATTTTTATTTGATACAAATTGGTGTGCAGAAACATTAAATATAGAAAATAATGGTAAAATAATTAAAAAACAAAATGGTCAACAACATGGAATAGTATTTTGTTCACCTGGAATGGATAAAAATAATTCATATATTGAATTTAAAGTTATAATTAATGTACCTTATAGAGGAAAATCACATTTATTTTTAGGATTAGTTAATAAAAAATTTTATAAATATGAACATTTATTAAGTACTTTTTGGAAAGATTCACCAAGTTCTTTTTATTGGGATGTATGGAATACTAAATTAATTAAAACTGATGATAATGGAATACAAGTTGGTACTTATAATGGATATGGTTGTTCATGTGAAGAATGTGAAACTAAATTTGGTATTAGATATGATTATAGAATGAAAACTATTGAATTTTTTAAAAATAATGCTAATTTAGGTGTTGCTTTTAGAAATGTTCCTGAAGGTTTATCTCCTGCTCTTGATATATGGTTTGAATCAGGTCAAGTTGAAATCTTAAATAATACACAACCTAATGATAATTTATTTTTATAATCAAAAATATAAATTACATAAAATTATTAAATACTATATAACTATTTCATAAATTACTTTTTATATAATGTAAAATGATTTTCTTATACATAATTTTCAATTATAAAATTGTCTTTTTCTAAATTTTCACTTTCAAAACTAATTAAATATTTTCTTGGAGTATTTTTTATTCTTGCATATAATGTATTACTTTCTTTAAATGAAATAGGTGGAGCTGATTTAATATTTTTTTTGCTTGATAAAGGAAAATCACTTATACATCTTTTATGATTATTATAATAATCTTTAATTAATTTTTTTTTATATACTTTAATCATTAAATTTACATTACTTTTATTTCTTGAATGCTTTATCTTTTCATTTTTAGAATTAAGATTACTATCACTAAAATGTTTTTGAATTCTTTTTTTTTTCTTTTTTTCTATTTCTTGTAATAATGATAATTTTCCATTTAAAAAATTTTGTTTATTTTTTTCAAGTGATTTAATATTATCATCTTCTTTAACAGTTGATAATCTTTCATTATCTTCTTCATTTTCAATTTCTGATTCTACAATTGGGAAATTATTCAATTTTATTTTAAATAATTTATTAATCTTATTATTATAATTTTGAACTTTATTTATATTCATATTATCTCTTATAACTGATATTGTTTTAAAGGAATCATTTTTTTTTTTAAAAAAATCATAATTTTTTAATTCCCAAATATATGGTCTATTTTTAACATCTTTTGTTAATAATTTTTTACATAAAAATATTAGTTCTTTACTATATATACAAGGTAAATTTTTAATTTCTTTTTTTAAAATATTCATTATTAAATTAGGCAAATTGATTCCTTCAAATGGTTTTTCAAGTGTCATTAATTCATAAATAACACATCCAAACATCCAAACATCACTTTTATAATCATATTCTTTACCAGAACAAATTTCAGGTGATAAATAATAAGGTGTACCTAATGGAGTTTTACATAATTCATATGTACATTTTAATATTTTTGAAATACCAAAATCTCCTAATTTAATAATTTTTTGATTTATTTTTTCATTACCACTTAAAAAAATATTTTGACATTTTATATCTCTATGAATTATTTTTTTAGAATGTAAATATTCAATTGCTCTATATATTTGAATTATTATATACCAAATTTCATTTTCTGGAATATATTTTTTTTCTTTTTTATATTTCTCAATTAGTAAATTTAAATCACCTTGATTTGCATATTCCATTATTATACATAATTTATTTTTATGAATAAATGACTCTTGATATTTAATTAAATTACAATGATGAAGACGTTTAAATACTTCTATTTCATTAAAATAAGTATTCCTTTCTTTTTCTTCATTAATATCAATTAATATTCTTTTCATAGCATATTCTTCTTTATTTAATAAACTTTTCACTTTATATACACAATTTCCACCACTTCCTTTTCCTATCATATATAATTTTATATAGTTTTCCATTAACGATTATTATTTAAAATAATTTTATATGTATTTTAATAATAATCAATATAGAAAATTCAATTACTTAAATATAATATTTTTTATTTAATTTGATTATAAAAACATATAATCTTATATTTGACATTAATAAATAATTTCTTGACATTTTCTAATTTTGATTGTTTTTAATTTTCCAAAAGATAAATGAAAAGCATTTGGCAATTTATACATAATTAATATCATGATATTCAATAAAATATAAATTTGCTTTTTCCAATCAATTAAATTTTTCTTTATTTTTTATTAGAATAATATAAATTATTATATATAATTATTATTTCATCATTTTTTAATAAAAATCTATTTTTTTATTTAAATCATAAAGTATAACAATGAAAAAAATAATAGAAAAATGTAATATTGGAAAATTATTTATATTGTTTAAATAATTTAAATAAATTTTTTTTTAATTGAAATCTTATTTTTTCAAATCTAAAAATATAAAATATAATATATATTTTTAAATTAATTGTACTTTGGGGATTGGGGATTGGGGATTGGG